>JASANG010001869.1:0-136768 GCA_030248215.1 Enoplolaimus lenunculus
TTAAGCTTTAGCACCAGCGGCGTATTCTGTATATATACCTTGCATAAACTGAGTTGGGTTTGGAACGAACGTATATAGCTTTTTGATAGATGCTGCACACATTTAGAGTATACTGAACGCTTACACGTGACCAAATGCAAATAACTCATAGATTTTTTCATTAAATGACCCGCTTTTTGTACATGCCCAAATGTATCATATGTTTCGGTTGAAACGTTGGTCAATGTACAGCCCAGGGCCATAATAGTAGTATAAACATATTTCTAAGCCTTAGACAAAGCCTAAGCATAACAATTAGCTTAACATACCAATGAATCCTGTAACGTTACCAATTTTTTACCTCTTTTTTCATCACTTTTAAGGAATTACCATCCATACAACGTTCAGAATTCGCAAGACGATATTGCATCACCAAATTGCTCAGGTGGACAGGGAAGTGTTCGTGTGCAAACTTCTCAATGTGGCTGTCATCAAAGGTATCGCTTATAGATTGTGAGTTAGACTGTTTAAACTCCTCTGGATGTTTGTACACTACCCCCAACATAGGCTTATGCTCCGGTTTAGGCGTAAAGATGAGACTTGGGTAAAGTATTAAGGCTAGGCAAAGCTTTAGGCTTAGCGTTAGTGTATGGATTGCTTTCAAATCACTGAAACATAAGTTTAAAAAACAGAACATTTCTCAAATCTATTATTCTATTGCTGCGCAAAACATTCGCAATTGCAAATGTTTGTGAGTTTCAACACTAAGGAGCTCTTACTAGTTCCAAGATAGTCTTAAAAAATTCCGTTGGTTCAATATGTTTTTTACGTTAATAGTAATGATTCCACACTGGGCCATAATTCGCGAACAATCAATAATCAGATGCGGTTGTACGCTCGATAGTTTACAAAGGTATCTACCCATTTTTATGTATATGTTGACGAATCGTGCGGTGCGGTGTGTGCTTCCAATACAAAAAATTTTGTAATTCGGATACATTCATATACATATGGTTCTGCTCATGCGGAAGCGGCATGTATATTTTGTACCAATGCAGTAGTTAAGCTTTAGCACCAGCGGCGTATTCTGTATATATACCTTGCATAAACTGAGTTGGGTTTGGAACGAACGTATATAGCTTTTTGATAGATGCTGCACACATTTAGAGTATACTGAACGCTTACACGTGACCAAATGCAAATAACTCATAGATTTTTTCATTAAATGACCCGCTTTTTGTACATGCCCAAATGTATCATATGTTTCGGTTGAAACGTTGGTCAATGTACAGCCCAGGGCCATAATAGTAGTATAAACATATTTCTAAGCCTTAGACAAAGCCTAAGCATAACAATTAGCTTAACATACCAATGAATCCTGTAACGTTACCAATTTTTTACCTTTTTTTCATCACTTTTAAGGAATTACCATCCATACAACGTTCAAAATTCGCAAGACGATATTGCATCACCAAATTGCTCAGGTGGACAGGGAAGTGTTCGTGTGCAAACTTCTCAATGTGGCTGTCATCAAAGGTATCGCTTATAGATAGTGAGTTAGACTGTTTAAACTCCTCTGGATGTTTGTACACTACCGCCAACATAGGCTTATGCTCCGGTTTAGGCGTAAAGATGAGACTTGGGTAAAGTATTAAGGCTAGGCAAAGCTTTAGGCTTAGCGTTAGTGTATGGATTGCTTTCAAATCACTGAAACATAAGTTTAAAAAACAGAACATTTCTCAAATCTATTATTCTATTGCTGCGCAAAACATTCGCAATTGCAAATGTTTGTGAGTTTCAACACTAAGGAGCTCTTACTAGTTCCAAGATAGTCTTAAAAAATTCCGTTGGTTCAATATGTTTTTTACGTTAATAGTAATGATTCCACACTGGGCCATAATTCGCGCAATAGTATTTTGCCGATTGTTACCACTTCAATAACCAGATGCGGTTGTACGCTCGATAGTTTACAAAGGTATCTACCCATTTTTATGTATATGTTGACGAATCGTGCGGTGCGGTGTGTGCTTCCAATACAAAAAATTTTGTAATTCGGATACATTCATATACATATGGTTCTGCTCATGCGGAAGCGGCATGTATATTTTGTACCAATGCAGTAGTTAAGCTTTAGCACCAGCGGCGTATTCTGTATATATACCTTGCATAAACTGAGTTGGGTTTGGAACGAACGTATATAGCTTTTTGATAGATGCTGCACACATTTAGAGTATACTGAACGCTTACACGTGACCAAATGCAAATAACTCATAGATTTTTTCATTAAATGACCCGCTTTTTGTACATGCCCAAATGTATCATATGTTTCGGTTGAAACGTTGGTCAATGTACAGCCCAGGGCCATAATAGTAGTATAAACATATTTCTAAGCCTTAGACAAAGCCTAAGCATAACAATTAGCTTAACATACCAATGAATCCTGTAACGTTACCAATTTTTTACCTTTTTTTCATCACTTTTAAGGAATTACCATCCATACAACGTTCAAAATTCGCAAGACGATATTGCATCACCAAATTGCTCAGGTGGACAGGGAAGTGTTCGTGTGCAAACTTCTCAATGTGGCTGTCATCAAAGGTATCGCTTATAGATAGTGAGTTAGACTGTTTAAACTCCTCTGGATGTTTGTACACTACCGCCAACATAGGCTTATGCTCCGGTTTAGGCGTAAAGATGAGACTTGGGTAAAGTATTAAGGCTAGGCAAAGCTTTAGGCTTAGCGTTAGTGTATGGATTGCTTTCAAATCACTGAAACATAAGTTTAAAAAACAGAACATTTCTCAAATCTATTATTCTATTGCTGCGCAAAACATTCGCAATTGCAAATGTTTGTGAGTTTCAACACTAAGGAGCTCTTACTAGTTCCAAGATAGTCTTAAAAAATTCCGTTGGTTCAATATGTTTTTTACGTTAATAGTAATGATTTCACACTAGGCCATAATTCGCGCAATAGCATTTTGCCGATTGTTACCACTTCAATAACCAGATGCGGTTGTAAGCTCGATAGTTTACAAAGGTATCTACCCATTTTTACGTATATGTTGACGAATCGTGCGGTGCGGTGTGTGCTTCCAATACAAAAAATTTTGTAATCCGGATACATTCATATACATATGGTTCTGCTCATGCGGAAGCGGCATGTATATTTTGTACCAATGCAGTAGTTAAGCTTTAGCACCAGCGGCGTATTCTGTATATATACCTTGCATAAACTGAGTTGGGTTTGGAACGAACGTATATAGCTTTTTGATAGATGCTGCACACATTTAGAGTATACTGAACGCTTACACGTGACCAAATGCAAATAACTCATAGATTTTTTCATTAAATGACCCGCTTTTTGTACATGCCCAAATGTATCATATGTTTCGGTTGAAACGTTGGTCAATGTACAGCCCAGGGCCATAATAGTAGTATAAACATATTTCTAAGCCTTAGACAAAGCCTAAGCATAACAATTAGCTTAACATACCAATGAATCCTGTAACGTTACCAATTTTTTACCTCTTTTTTCATCACTTTTAAGGAATTACCATCCATACAACGTTCACAATTCGCAAGACGATATTGCATCACCAAATTGCTCAGGTGGACAGGGAAGTGTTCGTGTGCAAACTTCTCAATGTGGCTGTCATCAAAGGTATCGCTTATAGATTGTGAGTTAGACTGTTTAAACTCCTCTGGATGTTTGTACACTACCCCCAACATAGGCTTATGCTCCGGTTTAGGCGTAAAGATGAGACTTGGGTAAAGTATTAAGGCTAGGCAAAGCTTTAGGCTTAGCGTTAGTGTATGGATTGCTTTCAAATCACTGAAACATAAGTTTAAATAACAGAACATTTCTCAAATCTATTTTTCTATTGCTGCGCAAAACATTCGCAATTGCAAGTGTTTGTGAGTTTGAACACTAAGGAGCTCTTACTAGTTTCAAGATAGTCTTAAAAAATTCCGTTGGTTCAATATGTTTTTACGTTAATAGTAATGATTCCACACTGGGCCATAATTCGCGCAATAGCATTTTGCCGATTGTTACCACTTCAATAACCAGATGCGGTTGTACGCTCGATAGTTTACAAAGGTATCTACCCATTTTTACGTATATGTTGACGAATCGTGCGGTGCGGTGTGTGCTTCCAATACAAAAAATCATGTCTTACGCATTATTTATGTATGCAACACGTATATACATTATACATTTTTATATATAGTATCGCAATCGGAAGCATATTTTGCACGGTAAACCAATTTTGGGTAGTTTATACTATCATTCGTCAGAAAAATAAATTATAAAATATCCAAGCGAAAATACAAGGCATGGCAAGTTTTTAGTCTTTCACGTCACCACAAAAAAACAATTAAAAGTGTTTGAAAGGTTCAACACGTCAAGATCCGACGTGATACGTACACAAAAATACGGAGCATATATTTAGGACTCAAGTTCAGTGTTCGATTTTTACAATTTCTTTTTTAACGTTATGTCGGATATTGTATATTACACGTGTCGGATGTACATTTGGTCCCATTCCGAAATGAACCCGTCAGCTGCGATTTAAGTGGTGCCGTGGCAAACTTGCACAGACTGAAAAACAACTTGAAGCCATTGATAAATCATAGCGTTAATCACTTATGTGTATGTCTGGTACATGAACAAAACAACATGACAATGGCATTAGAAGATGTACAACAAATGCGTACTTTAATAAAAAGCTTAGCTCTCTGGGTCTGACTGGTAACAGATTGCTGGGCTATGAGTTCGTCGTTCGTTGCAGTGCCCAATGTAAAAGAACAGGGGCCGAACAGTATAAGCATATAACTAAGCCTAAGTATACGCCTAAGCGTAAGAATGAGCATATTACTAAGCCTAAGCCTATGCCTAAAGCTACTCTTTTCTAGTCCCACAGAAAAACGTTCCGCCCTGATCTTTACATGGGCCGTTGTAGGCTCGCCTCGTATCTGGTCAGCTTTTGTACGTTTTTTAGCAGTGAAAACAACCTACCATGTGGACATGAAGCCAACACTGTTAACGCAATGCCAAATCGTGGATTCGCATCTGTTAGTGTTGAAATACGCTTTGAACTCGGGCAGCACCGTTGAAAATTCATGTTTTTTGCGTACGCTTTAGGTCTCGGGGGAACAGCTCTCGTAGTATTTTTTTCGTAGGTATAGCGTTTAGTATTCCGCCTAGCGTTTAGTATTCCGCCTAGCGTTCAGTATTCCGCCTAGCGTTTAGTATTCCGCCTAGCGTTTAGTATTCCGCCTAGCGTTTAGTATTCCGCCTAGCGTTTAGTATTCCGCCTAGCGCTTAGTATTCCGCCTAGCGTTTAGTATTCCGCCTAGCGTTTAGTATTCCGCTTAGCGTTTAGTATTCCGCCTAGCGTTTAGTATTCCGCCTAGCGTTTAGTATTCTGCCTAGCGTTTAGTATTCCGCCTAGCGTTTAGTATTCCGGCTAGCGTTTAGTATTCCGCCTAGCGTTTAGTATTCCGCCTAGCGTTTAGTATTCCGCCTAGCGTTTAGTATTCCGCCTAGCGTTTAGTATTCCGCCTAGCGTTTAGTATTCCGCCTAGCGTTTAGTATTCCGCCTAGCGTCTAGTATTCCGCCTTGCGTTTAGTATTCCGCCTAGCGTTTAGTATTCCGGCTAGCGTTTAGTATTCCGCCTCGCGTTTAGTATTCCGCCTCGCGTTTAGTATTCCGCCTAGCGTTTAGTATTCCGCCTCGCGTTTAGTATTCCGCCTAGCGTTTAGTATTCCGCCTAGCGTTTAGTATTCCGCCTAGCGTCTAGTATTCCGCCTTGCGTTTAGTATCCCGCCTAGCGTTTAGTATTCCGGCTAGCGTTTAGTATTCCGCCTCGCGTTTAATATTCCGCCTCGCGTTTAGTATTGCGCCTAGCGTTCAGTATTCCGCCTCGCGTTTAGTATTCCGCCTAGCGTTTTGTAGTCCACCTAGCGTTGAAAAATATTCTGCTTTGTCTTCCTGTTGGTACCAACCGTTCTGTATATATGTTTTTGTGGGTTTCTTTTTAATTATTGTCCATAAAGAGTTGTATTCTTTTTTGCATTTCCATAGGGTTTCCGAAGGGTACCGGGGTTTTTAAAATTTTTTCGAAAAAGTTCTATGCCTAGCGAAAAACGCTGCGCCCAGTATCCCAATTTCTCGGGTATATCGTATCCAAAATCTCGAGCCAAAAACGATGCGCGTAAAAAATCGCAATGCCGTGTATCTCAATTTCCTGGTATTTTCTAAAATCCCAATTTCCCGGTTATTTCCCAAAATCCCAATGTCCTAAACCCGATCGAAAAACGGTGCGCCCGAAATCCCAATTTCCCGGGTATATCCCAATTTTCCAAAATCCTATTTCCCGGGTATCCCAATTTCCAAACAAGGTGTATCGATATACGCCAATTTTTCTTGTGAGAAATCCAAACATCCTGGAGTTCGGGCGTCGGCTTGACGGAACTATAGACAGACGAATGCAAGAAGGCTTTGCCCCTTTGTAGCCAAATTGGCACATTTGATTCCCCCGCAGTTGAGAAACTTGCTCTAAACATTTTTTATATTGCGTTTTCAAGGGGCTGTCGACCCCTAAACCCCCACGCAAAGCAATGCATTGTTTGTGTAGCAAAGTTCTTTGACTGTGTATGAGAACCGCTTGGTGTGGGGGTTTGAGGGGTGGCAGCCCCACATCCTGCTTAGGGTCCCTTCTTAAAAAATTGCAGGGGGTTCAGCGGGACGTATTTTTAAAGCTGCTTTTTGGCTGTTTCCGCTCGGCTGAAAAAATTTTAAAACCTCTTTCGACAGCTAGTGTTTTTCCATTATATAGCAACCGTTCACAGTATCTGTAAAAAGAAGTGTACAGCGTCTAACCTGGGAAGGTTTTATCTCACGTGTCGTCTGAAGCTTCGTGTTTACATATAGTAGCTGTCAACCGTATAATTCCTTTTTATATAGCAAGTGCCAAAATTGAACTTTGTAAATGCATAGTAGCTGTAAACCGAATGTTGTTAAAATACGCTGTGAAAAGGTACTTCATTTTATTTTATACACTGTTCAAGTTTTTGATCTAAAAATTTCAAAGTTGTGCTACCAACCGTAAACCCTGAAACTTTACTGAAACAGAAGTTGTACGTCAAAAGTTTTAGATAATACAGCAAAGGGTATGCGTCAATTGCCAATGTAAAATTCCATTCCCTGTTCGTATCTAAAAGTGGAGGATGCATTAAACCGCTTGTTCGCGAAATATTGTGGACGACGCATCTTTGGCTTATGAAGTGATCATGGCATACAAATAGCCATATATCAATGATAGACTGGACGTTATGCGAATAGCAGGGCACAACCGGAGGTCTGCCTCCGGCTCCGGTATAATTTTTGCCGGAGGTTCCGGCAATTTCGGTAGTAAAACTTTGCATAATTTTGCAAAATTTATCTGCTTAGCGCCTTTCTTTTTACTTTTGTCACAATTTTCAAAAAGAATTTCCGAAATTTCGCAGAAAATTTGTGTAAAATCAAAACTTAACAACATATTACAGATATTGGCTAAAATTAGCTAATTCACCGTCATTTTTAGTACCTAATTTTGCCTCAATTCCGGCTCCGGTATTTTTCACCTCTGGTAACACCCTGCTGATTGTACCCACCTGCCTTAGTTTTTCGCAAAAGCAAAACGAAACTTTAAACGATTTCAATTTGGCTATAGGTATAGACAGTTGCCGTATGTCGCATTTTTCAACTACGACTGCTATGTCAGTACTTCGTACGGCAACCGTCTAAGCTGATTTTTTAATTTAGCATCGACGGCTGCCCTATGTACATTAAAACGATATAGACGGTTGCTGTAAATTGAAACCTAAAAGTAGGGCAACACCAGAAATTTGTTAACCAAGTGAACAACAAGTACCATATTTCGCAATTCAATAGTTGTCAGATGAATTGCAAAATTTTGCAAAAGTTTTAAAAAACAGCAATACGTGCTGCCGATTGTTGTATGTAGATGGCAACCGTCTACGCTCGATGTAAAATTAAACCGCTTGTTCGCGAAATATTGTGGACGACGCATCTTTGGCTTATGAAGTGATCATCGCATACAAATAGCCATATATCAATGATACACTGGACATTATGCGAATAGCAGGGCACAACCGGAGGTCTGCCTCCGGCTCCGGCTGAAAATCGGCCTCCGGCTCCGGTATAATTTTTGCCGGAGGTTCCGGCAATTTGGGTAGTAAAACTGCATAGGTTGCACCCTGGCAAATAGCATATGTGATACTCCAATATTCTACCAAATATCAATTTATCTGTTTAGTGCGTTTCCTTTTACTTTTGTCACAATTGGCGTAAAATTAAACAACTTAACAACACATTACAGATATTGGCTAAAATTAGCTAATTCACCGTCATTTTTACTACGGCTAAAATTAGCTAATTCACCGTCATATTTACTACCTAATTTCGCCTCACCTTCGGCTCCGGCAAGTTTCGTTGACCTTCGGCATCGGTATTTTTCACCTCCGGTTGCACCCTGGCGAATAGCATATGTGGTACTCCAATATTATACCAAATATATTTCCAATACAAACAGTGATGGGTCATCCACGTGATAATGCGCACAGAGTTTTAAAAAATTGTCCGCTTTTCCTTTAGGACCAGTATCAAAAATGATGCTATAACCTGGTCCCGGTGACAACACTGACAGTATACTTAGCCGGTTTTGTCCTGACAGTGTTCGAGAGGGAGTAGGGACAAAACAGAGACGTCGGTAGGGATTGCTGACAAAATGCAGACTAGCTGCATCTGCGAAATAATTTTTAATTTGTCCAGTTTCGGCTAAACTGAAAATGACATAGGACCTTGGGCCTGGACAATTGTTTACCAGTAGTGCGCGCATTATTACGTGGATGATCAAAGAATGTCACAGCAGGATAGCAGACAATATTAACTATTCACCGGCACTATGCGCTGTGTCGCAATTCTAGGACAAAGCCAAACATGAAAATTTTCTATGGAACACAATTTTTATCATTTTAAAAGGAAAATACCCAAATGTCTGATAATAATGAAAGTGTAAACTGATACAATAACTGCAAACAAAGAATAAATTTATTGGCTTCGAATAAATTTGGCAACCAAGCATACATACACATACACCTCAAACATGGTTTGACCAAAACCTATTTACAAAACAGGACCTGATAAAACTGAACTTTTACGAAAATTGTTTTAATTCTCCATTTACCCAATTAAATAGCTCTTTACTCCGCTTATTATTTCACCCGTATGTAACGTCTTCCATTATTTTGGCCCACTAACAAGCTGAGCTAGCTATGGACTGGTTTGGCATGACCGCCGTTGAGCTCATTCGGCAAATAAGTTCCCAAATTCTGTGTGTAAATTTAGTGTTAACCTTCCAAAAGATAATAATTTTCGCTCAAATACACGCTGGTGATACCGATAAACTCTACGTGAGACATAACTGCGATATATTTTCCACGAAAGTAAAAAGTTAATAGAATACGACGTGTGAAAACAAATGCTCGTAGCAAATAACCGCTAACCACAATCAATTGAGTGACAGTATGGGGAATCAGCTAGGGGTTGCTAAAAATAGCAAAACTAAAAGTTTTCGCTTGTAACTCTTAAACAAGCGGAACCTGCTAAACCGGAACTTTCGGTCAAACAATGAGCTCAAGTATCCAAAAATAAACATAAATACAAGCACAAATAATGAACATTTTTATTTACAAAGAACATTAAATAATATTTCCCAAAAACCTTCTAAAGATAATGCAATCTCACAATGAATTTGCAGGGGATATCTATGCCCAAATTCCTAACATGTATTAAAAACAACACTGTTACCACTTGACACGGACGATTGTCTTTGGATCGAGAAAATGATTATCTTCAAAATTTAGCACACGTGGCAGTTTGCTAGTTGCTAACTTGCATTTCTGACGTATAACATACGCGGAAGACTCACTAGTAATTAAAACGCCATAGCACAATTTATTCATATTTTAAAATTTTATAAAACTTAAAAATTAAAAAAAAAACATTTTGTAAACACTGTAACAAACAATAATAAAACACAGCGTAGTTTTGGCGACTAGTCAAACCCAACGACTTCATTCAACCTCAACGTGCCCATTTCACTGCTACATTTGATGCCAACACTAATGCAATAATGGTCCAGTAACTGTGTGAGTAGTTCAATTTCATCAAGAAATTCTAATGCGCTTATTCTGAAACAAAAATGGTTGCGCGCTGTTGGTTTTCATTCCGGTGATATAGAATCTTATTTAAAGTCTACGACTCAAGCCTTTTACACAATATTTTACTGCTTAAACTGAAGGCAGTCGTTTTCAAATAAAAACTTTCATTCATCATAGAGTTGTATCCGGGTCCGGGTATTCTGGGAATTTTTTTCGTAAAAGTTTAGGTACGGGTTTCGCTGCAAGAAATTCCGGACCCGGGTTTCACAACCAAATATCGCCGGTCTGGGTCCCGGTATTACGAAAATACCCGGACAAACCAGAAATAAAAATACTACAGTCACGGACAGAATTAAGTACAACAGCAATCTGAACCAAACGCGGCTCGAGTCACGATCGCTCGCATACGCGATCACAATCGCTCGCAACCGCAATTTCGCGGCTGCAAACCGCGATTGTGCACGCAGTTGTGCGGTTACAAACGCGGGCAAGATGGTGGCTATAGATGCAGCTACAATTGCGGATAGACGCGGCTCTAGCCGCGAGTGCGAACGCGTCTAAAACCGCGATCACTCAAAAAGCGTCGCGCCTACAAAACCGCAACCGCAATCGAATTGGACGCAATAGCGGTTTCTGCGCACATAATTCTGTAAGTGACTGTATAGCCAAACTGCATAGTGATTTGAGCATCTCGAGGCTATTGTATAGGCAAAAGAACTTATCAGATGGTTGCACCTTGCTAACTGTATGAAATACATTTGAGACAAAACACTCACGACGTCTAAGGACAAAATATCGCATGTCTTACGTAAAAGCAAACTAAATAAAATATACAGCTAAAAACCATAGTACTAAATTTTATACGAAATACTTATCACCTACCTTTTCACTTCAGCTTGGGACAGTTTAGCATACACTTGGCTCATTGTCCATGCTTTTGCCTTAAGCCAGCCACATTCAAGAAACCTAAAACAAAAAATAACTCAAATAAACCTGTTTGCTGACCCGACAAGTAATTTATCACGTACACCGGTGATTCATTGAAAGTTTCTCGCTGATTTCAAGAAATTTTGGCATTCCGCTCGTAATAACTTAATGTTTCAGCGAAAATGAATGCATAAGACTGGATTAAAAACGCTTTCGAGAGCAAACTCATTCCAGATATATGACATTCAAGCACTAAAAGCTTCAAACATTAATAAATTACGGGTTTAATTCTAAGTTAAACAACTATCGGCTTATACCTCTTCGCCTCAAAACACGTAATGATTTGAATTTTACAGTTGATAGAGTTGCATTCGGGTCCGACTATTTATTTTCAAATATCGGCGCTCCCGTAATATAGACTAACACCGAAAACCTCAACCATCGACAGCAGGAATAATGGTTATATAATTTCCACTAAAACACGTGTCCATCGTGCAAGTGAGTTATTTTTGAGAGTGAGTCATAAACACTGAAGGCATTTGGTTCCTCTGCCCATCATAGTCCCAAAGCACAGTGTGTAATAATTGTATTACATAGCATACCTAGAAATTTGTGACTCCAGCGATTCACAGGCTGATACCCCAGTCAACGCCACACCTCGACTGTGCAAATAATCTTGCATGATGGCACCAAATTGATCGTTAATATTGACCTAAAATCAAAATTGCGAACTAACACAAAACAGAACGTTCGGTAAAAATACAAAACAACAAACACAGGAAAAACAGCTGCCTGTCATACGCACACCCGTGGCGAATTCTACACTCAACAGGCATGACACACTTCTTCATTAAATAGTTGTAGTACTTCGTATTTTCTAGCAAGACCATTTTGCCATTGTTAAAACACATTTTCCAGAGCGAAAATAAAAACAGCTTTGGATCTCCAGCAAAAATTTAGCCATAAAATGTAACTCCATTTCTTTTGACCACACATCGACAAAAGTTTTGAATCGTAGCGACTGAAATCGAAATATTAGCGATTATGACTTTTTAAACACAATGACTAAGGTACATAACGAAGCATAAATAAACAAAACATTTCTCAGAATCAAACAAATTTTTGATTACGTTACCTGTTCGTAATTAACAAACAAAGCAGTAGTAAACACATTAGCGAGGGTTGCTAGCAAATTGTTCGACTGATCCGAGGTCATATAGACTAAAACGCATTCGCTGAGGATAAGCGTTGGCAACGACCCGCTGATACCACAGTCGGCAAGTTTAGCACGAATTTCTTTTGGATTTCGCACATCTAAAGCCATAAACTTCGCCTATTAGTCTTAAAATTATTGGGATAATGGTATATAATTCAGCTTACTTTTTGCACTGGACACAGTTTGCCACTACAATCAATTTTAATTTCGTCGCTGCCACTAATCAGATTGATTTAAAAGCCTGTTGCTAACTAGCGATAGGTGTTATACACATTTCAAAGCAACAAAAGGTAAAACTAAATTTTTGTGTTTGCCAACATAAAACATAGATATCCTTAAAATCAACGACAAATATGTTATCGCTCCGACACTGCTTCCTACACAGGATGTACAAAGTTGCACGCCTTTGCGTAATAGGAATTATCGACTGTTGCTATTATCAAGATGATAGCTCTTTAACACGAGTATGCCACTGAATACATTCGGGCCGAAAAGAAAGTACCCAGCACTTGTAATGCTTTTCCCTGCCCACTAATTTACGGAAGGACCACAGCAACAATCGCTCCGGTTATTGTTCAAAGCTATGTTCACTGTGGGGTAGGGTAGATACAAACTACAACGCGAGTCGGTCAATTTTAAGCCACGCAAAGATAGGTACCAAAGTTGCATACTCTTCCTCATAGAGCCATCATCGACTTTTGTTAGTATGGAATCAAAAAACTAAGAACAATTGTGTAGTAAAAACACAATAAATTCGAACTTACCCACTCCAACGAGATGATAAGTGTCTCCGTGAAGATCGACATGTTGAATATCAGTCGCTGGACGATTCGCTGAAAACCAAAAATTAAACATTCCAAAACTATTTCAAATCATTTCAGGTTCAGCCTTGACTCAAAAAGTTGTAAGCTGATTCTTAAATGATTATACCAGCTACGGATTACTTAGCAATAGGTTTTCAAACTAACAAACTGTAGTTGCTTCGGAATCGAAGTTATACAGAAGTAAACCAGATGGACATCGAAGAATGTGCCGATTTCACAGCTAAATATATATTAACTGAATTTTAAGCTGCAGTGCTACACACATTTGAGAATATGAACGAACAGTAAACAAGGGCACACAAAAAACACAAAAAAAAGGACAAACCCAGAAAACACCTCCACAGCGCCCCCGAAAAAAGCGAAAACCCCATTATTCCAAAATTGTTTTACACTTACATTGCTTTTCAAACGACAGCCACATTAAGTTTTTCGTATTTCACAAATAATTTATTGCCTTAAGAGGTCTTCGATCGCAACGAATGTGAGAATGTGATGATCGAGTAGACGCGTTGTTTAGACTGTACTCACTATGCTATAGTTTTAGTACGTATTTGGTTTTTTGATAGTTCGGCGCGTTAATTTTAAAACTACATATGGACCACGAAGAAGTTATCCAAGTCAACAAAGACGCAATTACCGGATATCCGGTATCGGCATAACATCTTTCAAAAATAATATATAACACGGGTATCACCGGATATTTGATTGCGGTAAATACACTAATCGCAAAATCGTTACCCGGTTAATAGTTACCACTTAGCCACATTTTCACCCATCCCAAATACATTTTATCCAAGCAATCTCTATTTACCATCTTTCGAAACCGCACCATACAGTGGTGATCCGTCTTTGGAAATAGCGTGAATTTTCTTCGAAGTGACACCGGGAAAATCGAATTCAACAAACCGTTTTGGATGAATGCCAGCGTCTCGCAACTGCCAGAACAACGTATCGAATCCGGCTCCGATGTTCACAATTTGAAATCCAGCATCTGACAGCGAAGTACCCGCCAATGCCTGCAATATTATATATACTACAAGTCACGGACAAATACATAACATCAACACGCGAACTCACGATTGCATAAGGACTATTCATACGTGCAAACTTTGCGGCGAGAACACGCAACTGCTAGTAGCACGTATACGTACTTTGTATGCAGTGCAGCTGCAATTATTTGCAAAACTTGCACGTGCGAATACTAATATGGCGGTACACACGTGTAATTCTAAGCGCTCGCGAATAACACGATCACTGAGTAATCTGGTTTTGGAACACGACTAATCGGCCGCGGTCAAAACAAAATTCATACGCTATTTTAAAACCGTGAACACAAACACAGTAAAACTGCAATCGTTGCACACTAAGTTCTGTATGATACTGTAGTAGCATAACAGTCATATTAGGAGTTTAAGCAAGCGAACTACTGTAGTGACCCGAATAAAAGGGAGAACTGATATTTATTTGGCCTCTCCAGAGTGTACCCCTATTATTCGGCTACGGACTGTTATATATTTTTAACCAACACTTCGTTATTCATATATAGTTGACTTCTATCATAATCTTGAGCGATAATGCAAGATTATACTTAAGAATGTACTTTCAACACTTAAATATGCTTTAAAGTTCCAAACTCAACTTCATTTGGTCCTGCAGTCATTTAGTCATTTATATACTGCAGTTAGGGTAAATTGAGATTTATGGACTCTAATTAGAATTTAGGGACTCTATCCGTTACGGACCCTTATTAGGGGGACGGACTCCTATTGAATGTTACTTAAAATGGGGAACACCCCCTCTTATTCTGGTCACTACAGTACACAGACACGAAATGGCGAAATTAAGCACAACTGACAAGAGCAGATATAATTAGTTCAAAAACGTGCAGCGGGATTCCAAACAAATTATTTGCTCTGAAAATAAAAATTGCAAGCTGGCAACGGCGCAACGGCGGTTCAACAATATTCCAAATTTTCAGATTTCGGCATAATTAAGGCTAAGGATTACTAGTGAAAGAAAAATGTACAAAGCAGTGAACGTATAAACCAAGTTCCAAAGCTGTGTTGTTCAGTTAGTAATCTATTTATTAAAGCTGGAACACTCCACGTACGTTTTTGTTTACGTGACGTATGCAAATTGAGATGCAAACTGAGACAGTATACATTGAGAATAACTATTGTTTCGGATGTGTTTTATACATCTGCAAAGAACTACAACTCTTCAAAAAACAGTTTTTTTTAATTTCGCCCACTTAAATTTATTTGAGGGCCCAGGCAACAATTTAGCCTAGGCCTAGGGCCAAGGAAGCCTTAGCCCAGTTGCACATATGTGCAACTACGTGTACTAGTTATCCTTAGCAGATGGGATTACGGTACGACATACACCGAAACTTATCGCAGCTTCTTATAGATTTCCATCATACGTAATACTAAACGTTACTGTTTCTTCTAAATAAATATACATAATATATAAATGTATTCATATTATAGTTTGTATAAATGAAATGCATAACAGATCAAAATGTACATTGACAGAGCCCAATAAGCGCTTATCAAAATCCTGATAAACGTTTCACATTAGTTCATAACATAGATACGACCGTTTACATTTAAACTGTACTGAAAACACTTAAATATGTAAGTACATCACTACTTAACATGTTAGCTTTTGATTTACTGTACTTAACTAAGTTGGTATTGCCAAAAGTGTTACTTTCAGTTTTGCTATTTTTATATATAACCATTACATTTATTGAGCGAAGCGAAACTCCGATCACCTTTGCCCGTCTGTCCGTCCGAAAAGAATCTTCGGAACGGCTGAACCGATTTTGATAAACATTTTTGTTTGAAAGCCAATTATCCTGGGGTGTTAACCTCGCTTTGGGATTTTAAAATTTTAATTTCACTAATTATTGCAGTTACAAGCAATCTAGTTTCAGCATTAAAGGGTTTTTGGGTGCTAGGAATCTGCATAGACTGTTTACAAACCTTCAAAACCGATTATTGAATAGTTAGCTAATAGCTAATTTGCATATTTGCTTAATTGATAAGTCTAAATAATGGTTTTTTTAAATTATTTCTCAAATTATTAGGGTTACTGAAGGATTTTAACCTCCAAAACCAATAAATGAACAGTTAGCTAATACCTAATTTACATACTAGCTTTACTGCTTACATGTGTTCGAGCTTCGCTCAATACATGTACCTAGTCCCACTACGACTGGTTTGTACTCTGGTGTTGAAAGGTGGATGTCCGTCCGTCCGTCTGTCCGTCCGAAAAGAATCTCTGCTGAACCGATTTTGATAAACTTGTTTTGTTTGAAAGCCAATTATCCTGAGGTGTTAACCTCACATTGGGGTTTTAAAATTTTAAGCGGTTTATTAGCTACAGGCTAATTTGCATAATTAATTAAGCCTAAATTAGTACTTTCTAAATTATTTCACTAAAGCAATCTAATTTCAGCATTAAAGGGTTTTTGGGTACAAGGAATCTGCATAGGCTGTTTACAAACCTCCAAAACCAATAATTGAGTAGTTAGCTAATAGATAATTTGCATATTAGCATTGTTTATAAGCCTAAATTAGGACTTTTTACAATATTTCACTAATTATTAAGGTTAAAAGCAATATAATTTTAGCACTAAAGGGTTCTTAGGTGCAACAAATTTGAATAAATTATTTACAAACGTCCAAAACCGATAATTGAATAGTTAGCTAATGACTAATTTGCATATTAGCTTAATTGACAAGACAAAACTAGGACTTTTTAAATAATTTCAATAATTATTAGGGTTTACTGAAGGTCTTTGGGTGCGAGGGATCTGAATCAATTGTTTACAAACGTCTAAAACCGATAATTCAGTAGTTAGCTAATAGATAATTTGCATATAAGCATAATTGATACGACTGGTATACAGTTGGTGCGTAACTAGTGACATACTACTTTGCATATGAGTATAAATATAAATAGAGCATGGCTATTAAATTTTGAAAAAGCAAGCGCATCTGAGATTTACTCAACAAATTCGGTCCACGCAACTATTTAAAACACCAGAACCTAAAACTCAGAGCACTTCAAAGTAGGGATGTGCCGATACCGAAATTTCTGCCGATACCGATACGTACTTCTTTTGAAAATTTGCCGGTGCCGAACCGATGCCAATTCCAACTTTACTACACCAAACTTAAAGAACAAACAGCATACTACATTACATCATTATGCTAAGACTTAAACCGTAACCACCATAAACGATTATAATTTTATGAGAAAGGTTAATTTCAATAAGTTTTTCAAACACAAACTCAAGCGAGATAATCGGTTCCCTGACCAGACAGACTGATATACGCCAAGAAGTGAAACTGATAACACTCCAACTGTCTGTTATGTGCAAAAAGGACTGGCAAAGAATCGGCAATTTTTTTGCAGTGCCGATGCCGATACTCACGAAAAGTGCCGACTGCGATTATAACCGATACCAATGCCGATTAATCGGCACACCTCTACTTCAAAGCCGGAATACGGATAAACGAGAATCAACCCAATTTTTCGTTTTAAACATTTAAAAACAATTCTACGCCTTAGAAACGATTCAGTGGACGAAATAGATATATAACATCTGCGGCCTTAATAACTCCCCAAAAATCGCTGATTTCACTGAGTGTTTTGTACAGCAGAAATTTATGTTCGTTCATATATGATAATATACGTAATGTTTAACCCTGCACATAACGCAAATAAATCATCTTATTCTTTTAGCAAAAGGCTAGGTAGTACCTTGCCTTACAAACATAATATATAACTATTTTATTACACCTAAGTGCAAACACTCATAATCAGAGCACACATGGAAACGACATATGTATATATTACAATGCAAGCAATGTACCTAAGCATAACGCTTTAAATTTAACTTTATATCCCATCATTCAATTCAACAATGCGTCCTTCAATCAAACGAGTGGCGACAGCAGTAACCTCCATTCTGGTTACGGTACTTTTAGTCAGCATCCAAGGATCACGACATCCCCGAGGGCGATGGTATAAAGTGGCAAGAAACCAACCGGGTCACAGTACGAACCGACAATACAGGCACATTGCTTCCCAGCCACATTTCAATCGAAAAAACCGACGAGACAGGTATGTTTATACCAGAAACAAAGATCCGCATCCTCATATAGATTAAAACATCAGTAAACAATATTTCACTCAATCTTTGCATAATCCCAAGTCTATAGTATCAGCACAAGCTGAGTAAAAATGAGCGTAGCCAGTATTCATTTCGAGAAATATACTTCACGCCTTGTACACCACCTGCAAAATAGAATGTTCAAATTGAACACGACGCAAACGACCTAGAACTTATAGTTTCAAATTCATTATCATACATATTATAAGGAGAACCAATTTCAACATTATATTTCAGCGCGACAGTTGCCGACTCAAATCCTAAGTTAACAGAAATTCTCCACGATGTGTCTGACAATAGTTGCCACACTCCATCCTATATCAATCGTCGTCACTCAACAACAAGCACCAATTCGCACGTAGGCGGCTTAGATTTCCCTCAATGCGGATCTTGGCTCGAATCCGATAATTCTGGATATGCTTCTGGAGCATATTTGTTTAACCAGTCATACGTCAACTTAACATGCACAATTCGCTCGCTTCCCGACCCGGTAACCATTGTTTGGATGTTTAGACCGCATTTCACCAACTTCATCAGTTCTCCAACGAACACTGTGAAAAAGCCTGCGAATTTTCGCACGGTCCGACGTCGTCGACGTTCGCTATCGTTGACTGTGGGAAAATATAAAAATTTTCCAACGGTCACCGGTCGTCAACGGCGTAGCGTCGTACGTTTGCACACGTTTACGACACCATCACCGTGTACTACAATGCGAACCGTCACTGAATGCAATGTCGATACAATTGGTGTCCATCGCACTACGTCAACATGCGTTAAACGCTTGGATCAGCTGGCATTCACTGGCGACTATTATTGCAAAGTTCTTCAAACAACGAAACCTGATGCTAATGGCATACGAGGTCAGCTTTCGTGTCAGTATGACACCATTTAGAGGATGAAACCAGAATTCTGGTTCCTCCAAGAATCCGATATAACATTTTCTACAATCCAGTTTCATCTACTTTTGCTTTTCGTACGTTTATTTTTCGTCACATTTTCAGTTTCAATACTTTTTGTGAAAAAATATTTTTGTTTAAAATCTTTAAAATTGAAGATTTAAATTTATGCGACGAACAAATGAATCAAATAACAAATGAGCATACGTATGATGAATAGTTTAATATCGTGAACACGGTCTCCCGAGAAAAATTAAAACCCGCGGGTGCCCAAGAAAACGTTGATAAACTACTAACCTCACATTTCAGACCCGGTCTCAAATCAAATCGTCGCATCCTCGCGTACCTCAATCGACGTCATCGGCATAGCAAACCTGTCATTGATATCATCGGACTCAATCGAATTCAACCAAACAGCAAAAGTTCGTGTTCTAGTCTGCGGTCACCCCCAGCCACAAATCGTCTGGCACAACCCGATGCGAAATCAATTCCTATCCACAGGTCACAAGCACCAAACGCCGCAATCTGGAACCATTGGACTTGACCTCTACCCTTACATCCCTCAAGTGACCGCAAACGTTTTGCAGTTAACGCACACCCTGGTCAACCAAACTAACAGCAACCATAGAAGTTCTCCAGTTTGGCAGGTACCATTCTGCTACATAGCAACACTACTAATATCTCGTCCAGACCACACGGATAGCAAATACGAAGTGATAGCCAGCAACGAGGGTGGAACAAATACTTTTGAATTGTCCCTCCGGGTACACGGCGTCCCGACCGGATACAAAAGCGGCTCAAAGGCCACAAAACATGGGACAACCAATTCATTTTCTGGTCGAAAATTATTTTTAACAATGACAGTAACCATGTTAGCGCTGGTTTTTACATAGTGTGTCTACTTGTGCCAACTAAAAATCCGTTTAAATTATACGCGTTATGGTGTGGCCAGAACGAGAAAACCATTTCCCGTTTGAGCACGGGCACTCAGGGCTACGGAGATCATTACCTTTCACAGGCTGTACTGCAACGTCAAACGAAATCATTTGTAGCACACCGTATTCATTATGAGTCAGAACTTTTTGAAAAATTATCTTTATAAACTTCGCTTCACTTAAACGATTAAAGAGATAGAGGAACGTCAGGATTTCATTTTGGGGTGGTTAAATTTTAAAGCGACATTATTTAAACAAAATAAATATAAAGAGAACGAGAAAATTTTCTTCCGCAAAGAACCGATAAGTAGAATATTTGGCAGGAGCCGTGAATTAAGACCATAAACCAAATATATAGCACATTTTAATATCAAAATATTCTGGCTACCGCTTTTTGTTGAATCATTGTCAGCAACCTAATCGCAATAAAAACTATTAGGTCCAGTGCAAATACACCAACGCTACTACCTACTACACTATATTCATTACACTGCATGATATAGACGACAAATTAGCTTAAATTTTAAGTCGAAAATACGTTTCTCACAATATCACAAGTAGGCACACTATATTACACTATTTTATATTCTGTTTTCATTTTGTTTTATACCAATGCATTATTAATTGTGTACTGTTTCCGTTCCAGTAATGCTAAGTGTAGTAGAGTTGTCCGAGTACCCGACTCAGATACCGGGACATTAATGTGCCTGACTTCGATGCTGCCGTGAACAGGACTAGAAAAAAGTAAATTATTTTAAATATTGCTAATGAGGTTGCCCGCACTTCGGTTCTGGTTTTGCTTCTTGTGCCCGCAAGACGGTATAGTGAATTTTTTGGAAACTTCGCCGGACCTGGTAATTCATGGCCCCAGGACACCTCTAATGTCAATGCGTGGCATGCGAATAAAAGTAAGTACATAATTATTATATAGTATTACATTAGTATTATTGTTACTTGATTTGATGCATACATACGTATATACAATAAACAAGTACACCTGTTAACGAGCATTGAATGACGATAATTTTACACGAAATAGTAAACACAGGTTTGAATATTAACCTAACGCAAACACTACAGGTTCCATAACACCCAGCTTCTCGGTTCGTTGGCTGGAATTTGCAGTTTATTAGATTTCTAACCGTAGCGCATACAGCCACAGCTCATCTTCAATTATTTCAAGCTAAGTTTTCTGCTTAACATTCTTGTAATGGCGGTGTCGGTTAAAAAAGAAACTAGCAAACCAAGAATAAAAAGATTATGCCCCCCATTACTTTCGAACGGAAAGCAAAATCACGTTTTGAGTTTGCCCCAAAGCAGAAATAACTGAAACATATAAGAATATTTTCATCGTTCTCATTTTTTGATAACGTGATTTTCTTTGCTCTGTTTCAAAAACTTTTTATGGTACATTTAAAAGTTTTTAAACGAAGTCAATTTTTAAATTTAACTGGATGTTTGACTTATTACGAAAAGCTGCCTTGCAATAAATATTTTCAAAAGTAATTATTATTATTATTATTATTATTATTATTATTATTATTATTATTATTATTATTATACGCTGATACTTTATAAATTGCCACAAAACGATAAAAATTAGTATTCATGCGGCGTTCCATGCCGGAATAGGAAAAGGAACAGGAATTGAATTCTCGCTGGAATTCCGGTTGAAATTTAATACGTAGCCAGACCTAATGTAAAATGAAACCACTCAAAACTCACTTTTACAAACTGATCGATAACCGTTCGAATAGCATGCACCCGAGCCCAATAGCCACGATTAATTTCTGGCGGTTTGCGTTCACACTGAATTGATAGTGTCGGTGAAAAATGACTAATATATGGATCTTTCCAATAACCCAGCTGCACAGCGTATCGTTTACAGATTGTTGCGTCATCGTTTGTCGCCTGAAACCGCGGGATATTATCAAGGTAATTTAGGATTTCGGTCATGAAAAATTTTATAAAACATGCACTTATTTTGGCATTAGAATATACATCCTGTCGGCTCAGCGTTTTATTGCGCAATAAAAATGTTTCTTGTCCAGCAGTAAGCGGCTATTTTTACAAATCAGAAAACGAACACTCGTTCAGAAATATTCATGGTCCCCGGTTGATACAAGCCTCAATTTCTTAGTTTTCCGCTCTGATCAATGTACAGCAGAAAAAGGAAAACAAAACAGCATTTTTTCCGAAAAAGCGCAAAAATTACTCTAGTGTTATTGAACATACGCATAAACTTGATAAATTAAAACTACGCTATGTGCACAATAAAATATTGCACACCTTACCTGCACACTGATGTCATCAGCCATATTCTCACTAATAGAACGGTGTCTCCCAATGATAGGCGCCGCCTCAGATGGTGATTCAACAAATGAAGGAGTATCCATTGTAACAATAGTAAATCAAAACAAAAACTAATTAAAATATATATTTAATGGTTGTTTCACGCAACACATAATATCGAAAGTCGTTCCGAATCAAAACAGTATAAGTATAATACGTATATACGTACTGTAGTCAGAATGTAACCAATCCATTTTTTGTATTATCCCGGTACTTTTTCGCCGGTTTTTGGATATTCTCGGAATTGATAATTTGGAATTTTAAAAGTTTAAGTTCAACCTCTCTGACGAATTTCTGATTTTTAACTAATTAATAAGTGCACGACAATAATAAAATAAAAAATGTTTAAAATAGCTGTTAACTATTTAATTTGTGCGATAAAAACGTTCCATGTTAACATGTGTGATGATGACAGATGCAGATCCAATTTGTATGGTGTAACATTTTTTATAACGTTGCGGTAAAACTTAATTTTTCAGTAACACTTCTTTTTCAATATAAACGTAACCGCTTCCAGTACAAAATGCGGTGTTATTTTTACTTTGCAGATTGAAAGTAAAACCGTAAAAAACACGGAGATGAGGCTTCACAAATAAATATAGTAAAATAGCTTGGTAAAATATGCGTTTTAGCTATATATGAAATTGTTCTCAAAGCGCGCGGAGCCTTAGGTCGAGTTTCTACACTGGGTATAGCCATTCTAACGCGATAAGTTTGGCTGGAATTTGGAGAAATATGGAGAATTTCAGTGTAATTCTAATGGGGTTAGGATTGCACGGCTTGGGAAAATCTGGAGCATCTTGTATCTTGTGAGCCGGTGGCTGAATTTAGTCAGAATTTAGGCACACCTTTCACGGAGCAATTTCCAGTCAGTCTACAACCACTAGGATAACTGTAATTCGTTGTCGTATATAACTGCGGTATCCGGTGTCATAATTAGTATTGGATGAGGCATTAAACCTTTAAACAACCGCTTCACTGAATAAGAGCTACTAGCATCATTGGGATACATTTAAAATGTACGTTGGTGATCGAATTGGAAAGCTTATAAAAATCACGGACTTCTCACATAGCAAAGAGACTTCTGGAGAAAACCAAAACTAATTTCTATAAGATTTTACGTTCTTTGTTTGTTCTTATCTTCTACTTTGTTTCATCTTTTATTTTTTTATGTTGCCTGACCTCGGCCATCTTCGCCCGAGCCAGGTGATTCTTCCAATATAACACATCACTATCCTATCTATTGTGGTAAGTTGGGTTTTTCTAGGGTACGACGGATTTTAGTTCTGAGTGCTTGCAGCTGAAAACGAGGGGTGTTCTTACGGAAATTCGATGCCATGACCA
This sequence comes from Enoplolaimus lenunculus, assembly GCA_030248215.1. Taxonomy (NCBI): domain Eukaryota; kingdom Metazoa; phylum Nematoda; class Enoplea; order Enoplida; family Thoracostomopsidae; genus Enoplolaimus; species Enoplolaimus lenunculus. Next base: position 23,887 of record JASANG010001869.1, read on the forward strand.
ACAGATTATCAGTTCAATGCATATTATATTGCACATGTTAATCAACATTGTACCAATTGATGTATATGTACGTATTCATTCAAATTTCACACAGAAAAACGTTCGTATAGTTGTTAATTGATGAAACCTAAGGCGAGGTTTGGTGAAAATGGTACCGATAAATATCAATAGTGTCAGTCGCTGCAGGAACCGGGACTTTTGACCTTTTAACTAAGCAGCTTAAAAAGCGGGTTGCGGGTGGTTTCCAACTAGCGACTTTCTGCTGTCAGGCAGACGCTGTTACCATTGACCACGCAGCCCGCCTCTCCAACTGTTTCTGTTGTCGACCATATGTCAACCGTATGATGCCGGCTAGCATACATACACTGCACTGCACTATATTGCATGTGCACAAAACAGACCAGCATGTCTCACATGCTTAGAAATAGTTCATAATACAGACGATATCCAGAAGGCTGTCTCGAAAACCACCATGCATAGGCTGAGAGTTCGATCCCCGCTCTAGCCCGCTTTTCCAGCTGCTTAGTTGAAAGGTTTGATGTCCCGGTTCCTACCTAGACTGACATGGGGGCTACGCCGTGAGCGCAATGGTAAACTGCCGCGCTATGAATACGGTATCCAGTCGAAAATAGGATGGACGGTCAAGGGACGACCTTGTTGAAAATAAGGACATGTAAGCATGTGAGACATGCTTGTGCTGGTGCATATGCAATAAATGCAATGCACATTGTGTTGTACGGTCGACACATATAGTCGACGAAAAATGCAGTTGGAGAGGCGGGCTACGTGGCGCAGTGGTAGAGTGCTCGCTTAAGGATCCGTAGGCTGAGAGTTCGATCCCCGCTCTAGCCCGCTTTTCCAGCTGCATAGTTGAAAGGTCTGATGTCCCGGTTCCTACCATGCCCTAGCAAATACAATCCGTCAAGATTAACCAATCAGTTCCGAAGATTTTAGATTTAAGCATTTGACTCAAACTCAGACCATCTGCGATATTTGGCATACGCGCTCAAAAAATACTAACCAGTCGCCTAACTAGCTAGGTAAATTAAATACGTTTTATAGTAGAACCTGTTAATAAATTTCCATATTTTAAAAGCAATTTAGCGCGTTTATTGCTAAACTGAAGCCAATAATTCCAAAATACGACAACGAAAAGGTTGTCGACGCCGTTGCCACTCTATACTTTGAAGTGTTAAAGCTTAATGTGTTGCGTTTATTTTTTACTATTGTGGGCATTATTTAATGCTTCATAAGTTATATACTCTAACTAAGTTCGCTCTGTTTATTTTAAATCCTGTTAAATTTAAAGTGGTTTAGGTATTTCTTGTGTCTAGAAATTGGAGCAAGGGGAATGTATCCCTTATCTCTCCTTGCATACGCCTCTGGATCAAATTGGAATGCAGCTGCTAAAAACAGAAAGGAAGCCGATGCCAAGCCGGAAATATGACCCTGCCCATGCTAAATCAAATACTAGTAAACGTCGCGACTCACTTTGGGTATAGGTAGCATCAATATATCGTTTATTAATAGTTGACAAAATCCTTATGCTTTGACGTAAAAATCAGAGCACAATGCGAAACAAAAGAACACGTAATGATACCAAACACAAATACACAATGATCGTTTAGCATTTAGCAGATCACAATTCGATCAGAAACAGCACATATATAGCCATGTACATATTACTATTCACCGAGATATATAATTGTACCCTGAGAACGCAATCAGTACTTCACCAAAAATCCATTGCTTGTTTTATCCATGTTATCCACTCAAACTTATGGTCGGTCGTCGGCGTCGGTGTTCGGTTAGTGGGAGACCCTTCTGGTGGGAGGGCCGGGGCCGAGCCTCCCGGACCCCCCTTAATCCGGCGCTGCTACCAAGGGAAATTCTCCCCTCATAAAATAAATTTTTTAAATTGTTTTTCACTCACTAAATAAATTGTCTTGTCTCGACTCTTTAAACTTTAAAAAAGTGAGTCTTGAAATTTCCGGACAATTTTTTGTATGCAGGATGCAGCCACCAGGGTGTAACCGGAATTCCGGTTCCGGAAGGGAAATCCGGTAGTTTTCACTATCCGGTTCCGGTAAAAATTCTGGTATTTTTCACCGGAATTTTCCGGTATTTTCGGTATTAAAAATTTTTTCTCATGCAAAAATTTAAGGAAAATTGACATATTATTGCTACTTATTTTTCCAAATATGTTGCGTGTATTGCCCAAATTTTCAATTTTTGTCATAGTTTAATTGATTATGCGTTACCAGCTACTACATTTGCTTCAAGATTTTGGCATCATAAATGGTGTGTCTACACCGTTAAAATCGATAAAATAGCGTTTGAATTTTTCGGCAAGAGTTCCGGTATTTTTTTAACTTTTCGGTTCGGTTCCGTTACCGGTATTTTATAATTCCGGTTGCACCCTGGCTGCCACCCCTTAAATTCCCCGCAAGTTTAGAAAACCCTCAGTAAGATGAAGGCTGAAGCACCGCAAACACTCCCCACGCTAAGCAATTCAATGGAACATTTATTTACAGTGATTGCGGCTTTCTTCAATTTCGGCAGCTCTAAAACCTGCATAGAGTCCCATGAAACTGTGAACGGTTGTTCAGGTGCGACATGTCCCTGTAAATTGAATGTGAATGATACCACAACAACTCTCAGACGTTCTATTGCTCAACTTTCGTTGCCTTCTATTGACAACGTAAAAGTTCCCCCACATTTCAGTCTGGAACAGGAATTAAGAAGTGAAATCGTAGAACATTTTCTCATAAGGAATACATACTAAATGCTCTTGGTCAATTTCGTTCAAAAGTTGTACGATATTTATTTATACGATCGTGCTAATCCGGGGTTCACGTTATAACTGGGGCAACCTGGAACACGGTTCGTCCGTATTACAATAGCGGGTAACATTTTGTCTGCACGGTGATCCGCTGTCAATTCAAAAAATTTGAATTGTCTGCAATCCTGACGTGAAATTCACTGTTACTGCAATGTCATATATTGAAACTAATGTGTGTCATTATCATATGACATGTTTGAAAATGTCTGCAAGGCTGTGGTAAGCTAGCCTGAATGTCTCATAGAATGTCATAGGTATGATACTAAAATTTCAAATTTGATTTTTTCTTAGGAATATATTTAAGGAAATTTTCACTGGAAACACAAAAATAGAAACAAATTCAACATTCGTTATTATTTATTAATGCTATACATATATAACTTCCTACAGTTATATTAGTGTTCGTAAATTATGTCGTCCTGAATAATATGTGATATTTGGTTGAATTTTGGAATATCATATAATATGCGCATAAATGCCAAGTGATATCATGTGATATTACTATTTGTATGCAATGATCCCTTGAGATCAAGGATTGGTAAGTCAATGGTATATGGCATTCACATTTTGTCGCCATATCCTCAATTTAAACCACAAAAATTTTGTTGACGTTGAATCAACATGAGACGAAACGTGTTCAATGCTGCCCCAGGCATAACGCGAATCCCGTATAAAAGCGAGGCATCTTTTTTGTGTTGTAAAAGTAATTAGAATGTGTAGCTTTTTTACTAATGTTCGTTCAACCGGAAGCGTCGCAATCTCTGTCTGTAATCAGATGATTTTGTGATTGGGTGGTAACCTGTAGAATTTCTACAAGGCAGATATTTTCAAACGCGTATAACACCTATTAGCAATAGCGATAGGTTTTCAAACTGATGAACTCCTGCAATTGCGAATCAGAAATTTTACATAACAGATACCGATGTACGGTAAATTATGCGTGGTTTACTTTGATTTTCACCGCCATGTGAAATTTCACACCTGCTATCGACGCTGGCTTAATTGCAACCATCCAAAATTTTTCAAACGACACACGACAGATGCATTTTTCGAAAACGTAGGTATAACCTACATGCCTAACTATTTTAGCAAAATGATGTTGCCGGAACGGAAAGTGCTTGATTTAACCCTTTCATGCACATATTATATAAAAGTTGTTTCAAAATGATAAAAATGATTTCTAGGTAACAAAATATGCTTGTTAAGATAATAAAACTCTCAAACCCGTAATTTATTAAAATTTTTCATAAATTTGCTGGTGTCCTCGACTGAGGACATTGTGCAAACACTGTAGCAAATTAATGCCTCACATTGGAGTGAATGTATGCAAAATTTAGCTGTTAAAACTGTTCTATTTGCTCAGTAAATTGGAAATAGCATGTTTATTCCAGAAAGAAAACATTTAAATGCATGACAAGTAACGCGGCCAACAGATTATTAGTCGCAGTGTATGAGTTCCGTGTCATAATAAAACGTGGTACACATAATTTGTATAACTATTCTGACGATCATCTGCACTATTGTTAAGCTTAATGAAAAGCAATCATACAATCAGTACACACATGAATATTATGATTGGCAGCTTCACTGCATTGCTCGCAAATGCGGCTTGTTTTCCTCCGACACCCGTTGGCACGACACCTACCCGCGTATTTACCACTAGTTGCTACGGAACCATGAGTCCCAGTTTGTGGAACGATCATCGGAACAGCAATTGTTGATGGGTGCTTCTTCGGAGGCAGCGCAGCATTGTTTACATCGCCGGTGCGGGGTCGACCAGCGCTGCGACGTCGAGCTGAACCTTTTATAATAAGAGCGTATGCAATTGACGACCGAAACTCTAACAGGTCATACTTTAGCGCCTGTTCTTTTTTGAACGTTAAGCGATAAGCAAGCCATGCGTTAGCACACGCTAAATTGAAAAAATGCCAAAATACCCGGTGATACCATTTCTTATGCTTGAAATAATGTCTGTAAAGTGCAATTAGCATATCCATTAGATCAACACCGCCCATATTTTTATTATAGTTTTTCACTATAAACGGTTGTTGCACGTCAATTTTTTCCTTTAAACGCCTATCGTACCGTTTGCAGTCACCCATAGGTGCGACGCCGCAGCAAGTAGAAATCAAATTTACAGCCCTATTGTCAAACCAGCGAACAACTGTGACGCCATCGCTTGACGTCACGTAGTCCATGGAGCCGCGACCCTGTTTTTTCAAGGTTTGTTCTGATTTTAGACACTTACCGCCGCCGTATGTTCTTGGCACACGGCATGTACCCGTAGCCCAAACTGATACTTCACGAAGTTTGAGAAGCAAATTATAGCTTGAGAAGTAGTTGTCGAAGAACATACGGCAATTGAGACCCTCCACAGGTTTGCATAAACGCATTACAAGATCACCAGTGCAGCCCAAATCCGCCGATTTTTCCTTAACCGTCCCTGCATAAACTTCAAAATCATAAACATAGCCAGATACCCCGGCTCGCACCCAGACCTTAAACCCCCATTTTTGAGGCTTCGATGGAAGATACTGCTTTAAATGGTGACGGCCTTTAAACGGAACCAACATTTCATCAATGGATTGATGTGATTCAGGGCCAACCAACTCACTGAACACTTCCTTTAGTCGATTTAAAACACCACTAATCCGCCATAATGAGTCTTTACCCGAAGATTGATGCCCGAAATGAAAAAATGATGCGCTAGTTTCAAATTCTCTTACAGAAATACTGTCCGAAATTATGCGGCATTTTAAGCCGGGGTCTGACGACCAATAATGTCGTTTTCTACGGTATCTGATATGAGTCATAACCATGTTAACCCCCAGAAATATTCTTAATTTTGACATATCAAGCACAACCTTTTCGGGATTACCCGATATTCTTTGCGCGTAAACATTCGTTTCAAAAACAATCATTTGAAGCAAGTCATCCGGAAAATATTGCTCGAAGAATTCTATTGGTTCTGTCGCGCTGTGCAAGTTTGGTTCATTGCGACCGATAAATTCTGGCACGTTTTCTGAAAAAAGAACCCTGACGCAATTCAAGCAACATTATCACTGCAAATCTGAGCCCCATTTTATCAAGGTATTCATGACTAAAATACGTACATACTATAGCAACAACCAAGCGAACTATAATTACTACTATAAATAAATTAATTTACGATTGTAATATATTTTAAACCTGATACAACTATATATAAATCCTTGAACATACAGGTATTACCTGTAGTATCATTATTCACATGTTTCCACACAGGTGGTCTGGTTACAGGTACACTATCATTTTCGTGATCTGAATTGGCCGCTTCGCTATCTGAATCACTGGATTCAATTCCTCGACAAGCAAGGTAGTCTCGATCCGTATATCTTGTTTCCAGTTCATCTCCAGTGGCGTCCGAGGAGCTATCATACTCATCCGAAGATTCCAGAAACACAGAATTGTACTTTTTACTCATTGAATAATGTTTATCGTACCTATTCGTTCCTAAATTACATAAAATAGGCTCTGCTTGTACTACATAATGATAACAACACTTCAGTTAGGTAAAATATTACCCTTTGACCGAACCCAATAGATGCGGCACGATGTCCTCATTTGAGGACTCAAGTATATATCTTGACATTTTCATATTTTTATCATTTACTGGCGAAAGTGAGCTGAAACACAAATGCTTAGGCCATAAATAACTAATAAAAAATTGTTTCCGCCGTCTATATGGTATATGGGTGGCGCAAGGAACTGAAAAGCTTGACCACGTACGAAACACTGACAGGTGTGCTAAATCAAAACTGTTCTCTGCTTCAAACAACTAGCTATGTCAGTAAAATTATCACTGTTATTAAAAGAAATGTACTCACTTGAGGACAGCGCGCAGCTAAATTCTTGACTTTTCACGTACTATGCGTTATAAGTTTGTAAATGTGATGTCCTCATTTGGGGACATTGTGCATGAAAGGGTTAAAAGGCGAAAGACTGAAATATATCAGATGGCATCGTTAAGTTTGTTTCTAGTCAGGTTTTGAGCATTCTATTAATGGGATTTGTCGAAAACTTTTTTCGGATACGATACTAGAGTCTGTTGCTTACAGTGTGGACATCTGCCCCACGATAACAAAATTTGTTGCTATCTGCTTCCTGTACACTGCAAAAATTGGTGAGTCAAATTGACTCTCTCCGAAATAGGCTCTACGGGACTACACAAATTGAGTCGGATTCGACTCAATATAAAGTCGCACGTTTGACTATGGTGAAATCGAATTTGACTCAGTTTATGTAGTCCCATAGAGCCTATTTCGGAGAGAGTCAATTTAACTCACCATTTTTTGCAGTGTAGGTGGTTCTTAACACCGGTTGTTCCCTGGCTTACCTTCCGTACATATAAAATTTTTTGTTGACGGCTGTGTCTTCGAATTTTATTCTTATTGAAAGCATTAAATCAACAAAAAATCGCAGATGTCACCTCACCATTAATTAACTTTAGTAAATGTCATATTTAGGCAGGTAAGGTCGCTATATCTTTCTGAGGTTCTTCCCAATCAGAGCTTTGAAACTCATAGACGGATAAAGGTGTTTCTGTGGTTTTTCCGCCATGCTCGCCACCTAAAGTGTTGTTGTCGCTTCGAGTTTGCTGTGGATAACATACTTTGGAAGTTGTGTCATGGCCCAATGAACATTTTGCCTAAAATATGAAGAGCATTTGCTTCACAAAAACCGAAACAGTCTAACAGCTAGAAAGAAACATGGGAGGAAAATTGGGATTGTCAGTTACATGTTTTTATCCCTTTGATAGCAAACAGGTTGCATAGAATTGTTAGAACTATTACAAAACTTATATAGCAACATATGTCCCTAAATTCATGGATTAGATTCCTATACTCACTGAACAATACGAGTATACAGCTGATGGTAGTGCAGCGGCTCGCGGCGATTTCCGGTACAGTAAAGTATAACGCAACCCTAATAGTTGTTACACTTTTTTATAAAAAGGTATTAATACATGGGCAACCTAGGGAACTGTTATTATGTACTCTGAATGTTAATATATAATGAGACGGGTTTTAAGCAAACAACAAGGCGCGTAGGTTAAAATGCTTTCCGCACAGAATATATTCATTTGCACACTCTTGTCGGTTGCGTTAATTTTTTAGAGTTCCCACTATTTCCAAGTACCGTTGAAGTCCAGTTGTTGTTCGAATCTTCAACTCCTGAGATTTGTTTGATACTTTTGGGCTTTTGTTCGTAAGACCTATCCGGTTGCACTGACAAGTTATATCCGCCGGAACGTAGGAAACAGTGCTTTTTCGTGCAGTTGGAAATTCGCAAAATACACCATTCAAGCACTTCTGCCAGAGTCAATATTGAAGCACCAAGGAACAGGCCAAGTGTGCCTCCAACATCACCTATAAATAGCTACAACAAAATCGAAACCAACAACAACTACTACAACAGCAGCAACAGCAGCAGCAGCAACAACAACAACCACAACAACAGCAACAGCAACAGCAACAGCAGCAGCAGCAACAACAACAACAACCACAACAACAACAACAACAACAACAGCAACAGCAACAGCAACAGCAGCAGCAGCAACAACAACAACAACAACAACAACAACAACAACAACAGCAACAGCAACAGCAACAGCAACAGCAGCAACAACAACAACAACCACAACAACAACAACAACAACAACAACAGCAACAGCAACAGCAACAACAGCAACAACAACCACAACAACAACAACAACGATAACAACGACAACAACAACAACAACAACAACAACAACAACAAATCAAACACGAATCGTTGATTTTGTGTCAGAATATCCAAAAATTATGCATCAAATTATCGCAAAACGTTCAAAATTTATAGTTTTCAGTTGCAAAAACTTTTATCGTGCAAAATTGACCCCGTCTAACCAACGAAGTATACATTTTCACATTGTTCTTTTTGAGAAGCTCGCAAGACAAATTGTACACGTGCATCCTAACAGTTAAAAAATAACTTTTACGGTTCAAAAAATGCATATGTATTGGCTCATGCTAATTATAGCCAACTGTAGCGCACTTCCGTTGTACCAAGGCCAAACTTAAGCCTAAGGCCTTAGTATAATCTTAAGATCAACCCTAGACCCTAATAATAGTCTAAGCCTAGATAAAACCTAAGCCATAAGCCTAATCTTAGCCTAAAAGCACAAAATAACCCTTTTGTTGTGCAAAAAAGATCTAAATATGAAGGACGTATATATAAGCAAAGCATAATACTAATTTGTAACGCCTAATTTTAATTGAAAGCCTCAACCTAAGCCTAAGTTCCTACCATCTGAGTTAACCGGTGTCATGGTATCAAAGTGTTCAGCCCCCTTCCAATTAACATGAGCCGATATGTTGATTTGAGTACACTGGACTTTAAATACTTTTATCTGCCTGATTTTAAAGTTTGAAGTGCCTATTTCTGCATTTTTTAAATTTAACATTGCATTATATTACAGATTGACTGTTGTTATTTTTGCTATATGTTTCAACTTTTCTCATTCTAAAATGATTATCCTTACATAAAAGACTGAACGCATCATAGCTTTTGATTTGACGCAAAATGCCGACGCTCATTTGTTGTAGATAGACGTTCAACGCTAACAGATTTCGTCTGTAAAAATTTTCATGGGATGATCAAGCATTCCATAATCGCTACCGTGCCTAGTCCCTCAAAAGGTGAAATGATCATTCTAACAGTTGTAAAGTATGATTTATTGTTGAAGAATTTCAGCATATTATTCACCGTCATACTCTATTTTGTACGCCAACACCTATTTCTAGTTCAAATTTTTTAAATACAAGACTGAACTCAAAGTCTTTAATTGTAACGTTAGTTTTTACTTACATAATCTTTATGCTTTTACGTAGAGTAACTTTTCTCAGCAGAGAAAACAAACTCAAACTCACAATTTTAGAGATGTCACTGAGTTGCGATCAGAATACAAGTGTTTCATTCTGGCCTACGTATAACCTCCGCAAACAACAAAGAAAGTTAACTAATTACTGCTGGCCCAACAAGCTGCAGGCCGAATGAGAGTAAGCCTTTGTGTCTGTGTGTTTGCCTGCGGTCATGTACTTCTGCGGGTGTGCACTTAATTTTGACTACAACTGTAACCTGTAAAAATCATCATCCAACGCCAGAGAATTGTTATACTCAACGAGATTTTGTTGCAAATGGTGTAAAAGCCGATGGTACTGTTCGCTCAAATTCATCGCTGTTCCTTCGATTTGTTGAACTTCAATGTTAATCGACGGCAAACAATCTCGCAGTTTGAATAGATGATGACTCGGCCGATTTTGCTGGTTGTCCTCCTAAAATTATTCAAAATCTTACGAAAACTCAACAGTTTCTGAATCTGAAACAGTTAATTTCACACATTTTCCGATTGTTGTTGTTTGTCAAACTTTTTATGTTTTTATAAAATTGCTCAACGCTCGCTTATCGACCCGCACAAAGCAAGCTCACCTTGCTAGGGGGCTAAACATTTTTTCAGTAGGGCACATAATTCTTTTCAAAAACTTACAAGCAAGGTTGAAAATTTTCTAGGTTGGCGAAAATTCTTCCACGGGTGGTTGAGCCCCCAACATACCTCTGGATACGGGCGTGTCCCTTACCTAATTTTGGCTCCTCTAGAAAATTTTGAATCCGCCATCGAAAACTTTAGTATGCCCTCCTAATACTTTTTGACTCCGCCCAGCAAGGTGAGCTGGTTACAGGCCTGTGTCATACAAGTTCAAAAGCATTCAATACTCTTCGCAGACACGGATTGACTATTCACCACGGTCATCACCCTTGCATCAGCCTATTGCAAGCATTCTTATATGTGTAACACTTGCAAACAATTGGTGATAAGTCCATATTACTTGAAATTAGCGCATGGTGTGATTTGAAATTTTTCAAAGTTATTGCGTTTGATCTATATATCTTGCTAGCGTACAGAATTTGAAATCTGATACTGTTTCAGGTCAATTATTACAGAAACTATTACTAACTGGTAATAGGTGGCACGCACAGTTGATAATACGTCTACTTATTACAAGGTTCATTTTAAATTAGCTCTTTACAAAAATGCAGAAATATTTGACCGTTTTTAGTCTAACCTGAAAAGCTTCTTTAATTCTATCAGCATTCAAAGGGTCTTCATACATCGCCAACAGCCGATCCAAACTGTTTCTGGCGTCTTCGAGCTGAGTCTCGACTGCTTTGGTTTGTACGACAATTCGTTTCATTTTTGTCTGAAAAAATTAAATTTAAATTCTCGAAAACGACATAAAGCTTTTAGTTCAAACGTTTAATAAGGGTTTGCTTATAGTTCGTAAATAATAATCGTTTCAAGCTACATGTTTAAATTGTTGAACGCTTCCTATAATGGTTGTTGGCAAGTTAAAGTAACATGGCGAACCTGTGCATAACAAATCTAGAAGGCACATACTGTTTGTCGTAAACTTTGTAAAAAGCGATTGGTGCATTTTTTTAAATTGATCACTTTTCGTAAAAAATTATTTTGTCTCAAAAGCCATTTAACCCGAAGTCAGCTCTTGAATAAAATAGCAACTGCACAACCGCCGTGCTGTTATATACACAATCTGTGCCCATTTTTTTCAATTGTGTGCCGCATTTGTATATCATCACTTGGCGATAGGTCACGTCATGATTTTCTTAAAGCAATTTGCCGTGAGCTGGAGGTTCAAATTTTAGCGAATTTATGGCACTCAATTTATGTTGGAACCATGTGGATTTTAACTTTTGCGGTCAGCTTGCTTCGCAATATAACATTTAGTGTGGTACACCCATTGTTATGATTACGGCTACTTAGTAGCTTAGGTAAATTTTACAGTAAATTACCAACGGCATTATCACGATAGGTTCCAATTAAAGTCTTGCGGTATTACAAAAATAACAAAAATTGCACTCTTTTCGATGTATATGGTGTTTAGTACCTTTATATCGTACGGAAACATCGGTCTATCGGCCATTGTTAACAGTTCACGGGCCAAGTTAGCCTTAGTCAACTGACGAGACTTAAACTGTGCGATTAGTGAGGCAATTTCTTCGGCGTCTTTGCGTTCTGAAGTATAACAAAAATAACATTTGCAAAAGTACATGATGACTTTATAGACCAATTCGTGCTACTACATTAATTTCAAGTGGCCATAATTATGTACAACTACACGTCACTTTTGAGATAAGTCGATTTACAGTATACGTTTCAAACAAAAACATCATTCTATGGGCGCCAATCTTAAGGGCAGTGGGGGGTCACGGACCCCCACTTTTTGAGTATAAAATTCGGCAGGCGTTCTTGACCCCCCTCACTTTTGAAAGACAAAAACTTGACCGGCTTATTAGTACTCAAAACGTCTGACAGGCTCATTGTCCGAAACCTGTACATCACAGTTCAAGTAGCAACTTTACACATATCTATTAACAGCGTATAAGCATATAAAAAATCAAACCTGTACCTGAAAATCATACAGGAGTGGCTGCGCTGTACTTCTGGTCATAAGTTTTACACCTTGGAAAACGGGAAGCCCGTGTGCTATACATGGGCTATCATGTTTAAATGGCATTGTATTATTGTTTGCGTTAACAAATTGTGGTGCGATCAACCAGCATATGTTTGAAAGTGTGAACATGTCTAAATTACTGAATTGAACCCCTCCACTTTTGAGAATAGACTGGCGCCCATGCATCATTCTCGTTGAATATAATTAAAAAACTAATTGTTCAATACAAATTATCCTGAATTTATCATGGTATAACCTTTTATATTATGCCAGTTGTGTCAAAAAATGTCATAGGTATGACATTTTGCAGAAATATTCTTAGTTGCACACTTTTTGTTTAGAAAATGGTTTTATCGATTCTTGTTGAGCAAAATTTGTTGACTTTTGACTGAAAGCATCATTTGCCAAATCCCGATGAGAGTCGCCCAAGATCGTATAACCCTGGTTAAAATTTTAAAAAATTAGGACCCAGAAAAAATCTTAACCTCTTTCACCATACGTATCAATTTCGAGTAGTATTTGATGTCAGATTTGCGAATTACCGAATGAAACCCTCTAAATTTTGGCATATTTTGTTTTAAAAAAGTTTGCCTTACGAATTAATAAGTGACCCGAATAAGGGGGGTAATAAGAGGGGTCCCATTTTGAGTTTCAATCAATAGGATTTCGTATTCCTAATAAGAGTCAGCAACCGGACAGAGTCCATAATCCATAATTAGAGTACATAAATGTCAATTACGAGTCACTACAGTACTCTTGCAAGAGTAAAAAGAGTAACTTCCTCCCCCATCCGATTTCCGCTGTAGAATTTTATGATTTGGCACTTGTTTACAATTCTCCCACACTAGTGTTAATATAATAGAAAGCAAAGCCACTTTGATTATATTGTATTATTTTAATAAATTTAAGAGCATAGGCTTATTATTTTCCTTAGCTTCAGCGTTTGTTGTAATTCTGTCACTATGTGCCGGCGAACTTTATTTTTATGGGTGAAAGAAAAGACGTACGTAAAATGTTAATATGTACTACCGGGTGTACCGAGATATTTGCGTTCCGTCCATTCATCGTTGTTGGCATCAACGGACAAATGCGACAGTTTTACGATTGAAGTACAACATTTTAAAATTGTCTTCAAAATTTCTATGAAGTCTTCCGCCTTTTTGGTCACTAATCGCTCGTTAGACTCAACATCTTCACGAAGAGCATTGACCAATAAAGAGCATCTTGTCGCCCGATTGTATCCGAGTCTTTCAACGATGACTAAATTTTGCCGTAACTGTTGCATTTCGTATGATTTTTTTGAATTTTTACTATTTGTTCCAGTAAAAAATACAATGTTGTTTCGTTTATACTTTAAATTTAAATCAGAAATCATGTCAATTGATAAACTGGATGGCTGTAGTGAAATGGCAGACAGTCCTTGAAGACAAGAAGAGATCCCTTTGATGCGAACCACGAAAGCCTCAGGAATTGCCAGCCGTCCCATTGAAAAATTACGAACTGCTGATGCTGTATGCAAAGTGGAAAGGTAAAGTTCGTTGCCAAATGTAAAATGTTGACTATTTCGAACGTTCAGTAGCTCCATGAGGGATTTTACCTTTAAGTTTATAATGATTACATTTTTAAAAACTTTGCAATATTCATAATATATTAGTAATTTAACATAATCCGTGCGAGAAAACTATAAAAGTAGATCAATTTTTTAATCTCTAAGTTACACTCGGTTAATCGTTACGTCTGTCAAGGTCGCTTACATACTTCCAGAGTATCGTGAACTACACCTTTTGTTGAGTGTTTTTGTCAGTGTTCAGATCAGACAGTCAGACACAATTAAACTTGTAAGCACTGTTGTACGAAACTAACCTTAGTCTTCCACGCTTCAACGTTCATAATATATCGTATAGTTTCTTCTCTGATATGACCAAATTCATGTCTTGCGCGTACACTGTATTGAACTGTATTGAAAGTGTCATCTTTGCTATTATTTTTACGACCCAACTTTTCAACTCCGTCGAAAGCGGCTTCCAGAGACGGTTGGCTATCCAGTAGGTTTTCAAAATCACGATACAACCGTAGGGTTTGATTTAAAGATCCTTCCAATGCCGAAATTTTCAGTGTTAGCTGGTTTAGGGTAAGAAACGTCGGAGATAAATATTTGTGGGTAGCACTGGTTGAGGTAATTATAATACTTTTGGTGCGAGTCAGAAGATATCGAATATGGGTTTGGTTACAAAATCCACTGTTTGTAGTGTTGAGTATCGACAGCTCATGATTGATGCATGTGAAATCGAAATGTTTCTGATCCAGGCTGAACTTAAATGAAAACAATAGGGTTCGGAATCCGTTTGTCATACATGTGTGTATAGCAGCCACAGTTAGAAATGGGTGTTAGATTTTATGAACTTATAACAATTGAGGCCAATGTATAGAACAATCCCGGAACAGTAGTATCAGCATATTTCTAAGCCTAAGCCTAAGTCTAAGTGTAAGGATCAGCCTATTCCTAAGCCTAAGCCTAAGCAAAAATAGTTAGGCTAAAGTTAAAAACTGAGTCTATTACAGCCCCGCCGGAAAACGATACGGCCCTATTCTAAACATCAGCCCAATTGGGATAAAATGTAGCTCGTTTTTGAATTTACCTAATCTACCGTTGTGTGGAATTTCATATTCACTGCAGTCGTGGTTCGTATGTTTGGATAACCCTAACGTTGTAGCTCCGAACGACGCGTCATCCAAAAAAATGTTGTTACAATTTGTTTTGCAGTGCCGTTCGACACACTAACCCGAAAAAGTTAAAAACTATAGCGCTACCCTTACAGTCGGGCAATAGACGCTAAGCGCATACTTGCAAATATGACACATTACTTTTATAAATTAGCGAGCGAGTTTCAAGTCTACTCTTTTTGTAATAATTTGAACACGACAGTGCTGAATTTAACGTCGACTACAGCCAGCCAAAGTGCAATTGTTTTTGAATTGGATTTCAAATTGTCAACTTATGCTTTGCTGGATGGGTATACTTGCTTACGTTTTCTGTCTGCTGTGAAAAATACGTTGTATTCTGCAATTGACGATAGACTTTCATCATTGCGTCCATATTTGCTGCGTCTGATTTTCTTTCTTCATGTTCAAAACGACTTCTCACTTCTCTAAATAATACCGTCAACACAGCGTGTATTCTAAGTTAAGCAGTGCCGTGTAGAGCCTTTCACCACAATTTTGCTGCGGATGCGGTGGGGTTCGAACCCACGCTTTAGCCATTGAGCTACACATCCATGCAAACTTTTCGCTACAATGGCTCGATATACCGTGAGTTTGTCACTACAAGATACATATATAAATTACATCAATTATCTACGAAGTGTATTTTGCTTCAAGTACAAGACAGCGACAGAAGAGCACCTAATTGCTTTGTAACTTTGTATTTCACTGGGTCGTCAGTGGTGGCCTGTTCTAAACTGAACCCATAACTGTGGTTGAATGTTCTGTGTACGAGTTTACGAAACAAGACTTGCAGATGCAACCTTTAGTGCAAGACTTGCGACCAAAGAATGATTTAGTGAAATTCACTGGAGAACCGTTTCCAAACCTCCGATTCTATCTTTAGGTGCAAAACTGGGGCAGTCTACTTCACTGTATACAGCAAAATATCGAAATGTTTGATATCTAAATTTACACTTTAGGATTGTGGCATAATTTCAAAAATTTGAATTCAAGATGTGCTCAACGGCAAGGTTTTGGATTGACTAACCACAATGAAGGTTGGTATAAATTCAAGTGACTTACAACTGTGTTCGCAAGCGCGACGTAAATTCGTTATAATTTCAGTAAACAATTTGCAGGGATGATATCTTAAAAGCATTTTATCACCAAAATTACACGTGTCTGTCGCATGCGAAGGTTTTTGCTGCAAAAACTTGCACGCGTGAATAGCGGGCCCGTAGCCAAGGGGCAGGGGCTCAGCCCTCCCACTAGAAAAATTTTGCCCCCCCTAAAAAGTTTTAAACCTTACTTGTAACTCATTGAAAACCGTTGAATGTCCTTCCTGAAACACTTTTAGCCCCCCACTTTAGCAAGGCGAGCTGGCTACGGGCCTGATGAATACGGGTTAAAAAACTTGTATAATGATGTTTTGACTACTTGGAAACACAAACTTAGGACTATATTTCAAGTTTCAGGGTGTAAACCGTCATTGGATAATACTTGTACCTTGCTTCCAAATAACGCCTATACATAACATCTTTACGTTGTTTTGAAAGCAAATTGTTGATATTATTGGTCGACAGATAAGAAAACGAAACAAATTGCTGATAATCCAAGGAAATGCATTGATGAGGGCATCCTCCGATTTGGGATGGATCCATAGAGTGTCCTAAAATTCACTCAAGTATAAATTGAAAGGATTAGCAATAATAAAAATGATATTTTATGACATTAGTATCTAATTAAAAATAGGACTCTTTTTCTTTCCTCTCGCAACGAAAACCCTCTCGCATAAAAATTGGTTTGAGTTCTCAGTGGGACTCCAGCAAGTTTACGGGACCCTAAGCAGGATGGGGAATATTGCCCCCAACAGTTTTCACACTAAGCAATAGATATAAACAATTGTGTGACAGTTACATTTTTAAAGATCAGAGCTGACTTACAACTGAAATATAGCAAAACGCCATTACTGCAGTTTAAAGCGCTAAGTATTCTGTGAGTTTTTTCTTCTCAAGAATGTTCACATTTATTTGCATATATTAGTGAATTATAAAACTTTCTTTAATTTGATCTTTTTACTTAGGAGAGGCGCGTTGTTTTACACATACCTCCATTTTTTGATATGAAATAAATTAGGCTTTAGGCTTGTCATACGTCAGGTCTTACAGTGGAAGGATGACCATTACCTTCAACTAGGTATCAGTCATTAGGCCTTGACAAAAATCCTACATAAAAATAATCAGCTTACTCCACTCGGGTTCGATGCATTCAAAATACTTCGCAGCAGAACACGGTTTCAAGTCAACACCTGCGCTAACTTCAACGTCTCGTTCAGGAGACAGCTGATTGGTCTCACTGGCGCTAACAACTGGATCCGGTTTCAGTTCCACGGTAGAATTTGTTCGTTGATGTTTCATTGTTAGATACATCGGTAAACATTGGCAACGTTGAATCATATTGGTGAAGTGTAGATTCGCGATGCACAATTTTCGACTGAAACATTAACCAACTTGATGGGAGTATATACTTTTAAAAAACTGCAATGTTGTATATCTGAAATTTAACTTTCAATAGCTTCTGTTTTGCTTATGGGTTTGCTTATGGAAGTTTTGTGAAGCTCAAAGCTCATGTTTTGGTTTTCAACTATATGCACCATCAGACACTAGTTCATTGATGAAAACACTTATGTTTCAAAGTATTGTGATACGCTCTAATTGTCTCTATTCCAAGACTTTTTAATTTGTTGAGTACCAGTTTACACTTATTTTGTCACCTCTGAATGAAAACGGTACAATTCCGCTAGTAAAAATTATTAAAATCCTTGCAAACATCAGTGAGCATTTGATCTCATCTAAAAGATGATGCCAAAATACGGATATGTATGTACAGCATGTCACTAAAAAATCAGACCTGTAGGTAATATTCGGAAAATGTTCCATATTCCAACGTTTATAACACGACCCGCCGTCTTCCATTGGCAATCGCTCAGTCTGAACAAAACAGAATTCAACATTCCAAGGGCATACTTCTGCATAGAATAAAATGTACTCAGCAAACGTTACGTTTTAATTCCGGCAAATACTTTACACATATAGGCTAGGGCAGAATTTGTAACAGTGACACGCTGTTAAACTGATTTTGTCTCACCTGATGATAAGTCAACCCAACAGACGTTTGAAATCCCGGCGCAACATCAAAACCGTGTTCTGACACCAGTGGATATTCGTTTGGATTGAAGATTAAAACCTGAATTGGTATTCAAGTTTTTAGCAAATTTACCAGGATGTTTGAATCGGAGATAAATGTAAAATTTTTACCGGCCACAATAAGTTTAATTATATTATGATTGATAGTTTTTATTTTAAAACGGAAATGTTTTCACAATTATTTGCCCCCGAAAATGTTCAACGTCAAAGTTACTTAACTAAAATTAGTTAACCTGAATTTTAATTGATGCCCTCAAACTCAAGTCTGAGCCGGTCTGTGCACTGCAAATTCCAATGAGTTAATTAATCAACTCAGAAAGAAAGTTAGTTATTTGTGAGTTAAGAATGAGTAATATCAACTCAGAATAATGAGTTGTGATAGTCCTATCTCAGACTGAGTGATACAACTCAGCTGAGTTGAAATCAACTCACTGGAATTTACAGTGTACTATTAAACTTTACAGCACGCTAATTGAAGAAGTCGCGAAAAATTTTCACTTTATACGCGGCAGAAAAGGCGTAGATGACGAGAAGCAGCCGATAAATTACGCCCAAACATTTTAGTGGACAATAAAATACACTATTACATAGTTTAGTATAGGTTGTTTGGTCCTAGAAATAGAAAAAACATCTGATTCGCGATATGTTGTCAAAACCTCTAATCTGCACAGTGCCACTGCTACAGCTCCCTTCTCCCCAAAGGGGAGGATACGGATACCTGCACGGCCTCGAAATAATCAATCCGCCATGTGACTTCAAAAAAATTGCTCATTTGGCACAGTTTAGATTAAGCATTACGTATTTTACGCTTATTTCGCTTCTAGATCGTTTCGCAAGCGAGTTTTTTTTCAATCGTATATGTTGAGAGTCCTCGCATATGTCTCCTATTTTTGCATATACTGATGCATCGCTGTTTGATACCTTAAAAGGGCACCCTTTCGCAAGTGGAAGAAGAGGGGAGCGTTTACGCTAGCCGCTAGTCCGAAATAGGGTCCGGCGCCGAGACGACAGGCGTTTGTAAATTGTGACATTGTCTACGCAATATATTGCGGAATATGCATAGCGCATTGCAGCATAAGTATATTCATTTCGCTAAGATATATGTTTTGAATTTAATACTTCTACCTTGATACCGACCGTCTTCTGAGGTCCAGGCATAACTTCGTAATCTTCCGTATTCAAAATTAAATAGACTCCATGGTCCGATCCTGCAACGAAACTCATTCAACTGTCTTATTTACTTTCTTAACATTTGATAATTCTGTTATTAAGAATATTGCAACTGTTTTTCAAAAAGTACAATGATTATGGCGGTATCCAATAACGTTGAAGCATTTACATGAATTACAAACTGTTGCACATCCATGATTTAAGACTTTTAACATTGGAAGGTATTTTGATTTGAATATTTAAATCCAGACCTCTTTGAGCTGCGGAAAGTGTTAATTGTTCAGAACTGTTGAAAAAATATTTTAGCAATTTTAACGTTGTAAGGCGAATTTACTTTA
The DNA here is from genome assembly GCA_030248215.1 of Enoplolaimus lenunculus. Classification (NCBI taxonomy): domain Eukaryota; kingdom Metazoa; phylum Nematoda; class Enoplea; order Enoplida; family Thoracostomopsidae; genus Enoplolaimus; species Enoplolaimus lenunculus. Next base: position 43,697 of record JASANG010001869.1, read on the forward strand.
GTTCACATTGTATATACAGTGACGAGATGGCTGAATTTTGAAAAAATTTGCACGTCATTCTAGCAACAACAGTTTCTCAAAACAGTTTTTGAAAATCAATATTTATGTTAATAGTTTGTTGTTTATACCTGACTGAGTAACATTGTACGGTTTGTATTCGTTATCACCATTTTTAGCATTGATTGCATAACACAAGCCATAGTCGGTGAACAACGCAATGAAATCTTTTTCCGCAGTGCATTCTGAACCATCAGGCCATCTGCAGCTAGAAATAAACTGCTAAACACTATACATTTCAAAATTGCTTTAATGGAAAGAAAAATTGGTGCATTCCAAGGCGTACCGAGAGAAGGGGCTGGGTGGGAGCTGCGCCCCCCCAATCGAAATCAGTTAGTATGTCATAATTTACATTAGGTACAAAAATTACGCCTAGATTCTCGCTTGCTTCGCTCGCGAGGGAGTTAATTATTCAATTTTCAAAAATTTTTACCTTTGGCGCTGTTCAAAGGAAAACGTCATCGTCTAATTTCGTATCTTAATCAGCTCAAAGCTAATGATAATAAAATTGTGCAAAGCTTCACAGTTAGACAATTGCTTGACGGGGGGGGGGGTTCCGGTTTGGTGGTTTAGACCAAGCAGTTCATGAATACAGAAATATTTTGAGATTGTTTTGTTTGAATTTATGTTCCTCAGAAATAAAGGTGGCACTATACTTGTCGTCTGGCGCGCAGGCTGACACTGCACGTCAAAAAATTTTTGTTGACCATTTGAAATGATGTGCTATATGGTAATAAAAGTACGTTGTGATATGGTGCCGAACGGTACCGGGCGGAACCGGACGGCGTCGGACGGTGATGGACGGCGCGACGCAGCAAGCAAGCGCTATCCTTACTCGATGATAGCTAATAATAAGGTGGTGAATTCCAGCTTTCACATGTGTTACTTCCTTTAATAGTGAAGTTTTAGAATATTTACTATTGTACAAGATCTTGTTTTTGATGTGCTCCACGACGTTTGAACGCTTCCATTTCGACTGAATGCAAATGTGGATACTTTTCAATGAGTTGACTGATGTCTGACTGCCGGCGGAGTCGGAAATGTTCCTTTGATGCTGGATGCTGCGCTGCACGTGAGCCGCTATAAATGTCACTGATCACGTCAAACATATTCCATTCAGGTTTTGCGGATTCAGTAATTCTAAAAGATGATTAAAGACGTGAGATATTTTGCATATGTCTAGCACGGGTATTTTGCATGCTGATAACATATGACATTGAATTTTCATACATTTACCGATATAAGAATAGAAAAATCAACGTTGACTTTTTAATCTATAACTTGGGTTTTTACCGAAAATTGCGTGTAATCGCCTACATACGAATAAAGCTGAAAAGATGCTACAAAATAAACACAAGTCTGCTATAATGAGGAGAACACGATTACGGGCACTTTGAAAGCGATCGTACATATGAATCAGTCAGATTTTGTGGTATGACACAGTCAAATTTTATGTATTGGTCCACTTGAATATTCGAGAAGAAAGAGAGGGTCAGCGGGGGGAGGGACTTAGCCCTCCTTGCAAAATTTTGACCCCCCATAGAAAGTTTTCACTCTTGATTGTAAGTCAACAGAAACCAATATATGCCCCTCCTGGAAAAGTTTTAGCCCCCTCTAGCAAGATGAGATGCCTTCGGGAAAATGAATGTTGAAAAAACTGGGTTATTAAAAACCGGAAAGTATTCGACATTTTGTGATCAGTTAGAAACTGAATTATCGCAAAAAATAATTTCTTTCATCAATTGGTTCAGGATCGAAACACTTCAAACATTGCCCACTGCCTTTGCGGTGGCGATTGATCATTTCGTACCGAAATAAGTTGGCATTACAAACAAGAATCGCAGGCAATTCCATTTCAGTTTTATACTGACGGTCGATATCAAGTACAACTGGCGTTCGAATGTACGAAACGATTTTGTTTTTCAGCTGCCAAAATGCTCCAAGAAAACACAACGCAAACAGAACGCTCCAAAACATTCTGAAATATCAGAAACAACAACGCAATATTTTACGTCGTGTCATCAATACGTATTTGTCACAGCTGACAATTGGAGTTTTAAAACACGGTATCGATGCGAGTCAAGTTATTGTATAACACTTTTCAAGCATGCAGCTAAATATATAACGGCTTGCGCACAACCTAATTTGTAAAAGTAGACATAAAAAACGGTTACAAAAATTAACATTTGCTGTAAACAGTAGAAAAAGTTTTCACCATGAATTTACAAAACAAAAACTTGTACTGAACCCAGAAGAGCATATTTATAAATAAGCTGACAGCTGCATTTTCATTCATACTTCTGGTTGCGATATCCTGAATGAGCAATGCGTTTTACACCGTGAAGTGTGGTTTCCCATGCAAACGCTTGAAAATAATCGTCGACTTCACTGAAAAATATTTAAATCACAATGGCTGGTTTCCGAAACCCTGAGTACAACTTAGTACTTAAGTACGGGCTGAGTAAAATTACTTAACCATTTTGCCGTTTTTAATAGGGTACTTAAGTTAAGTAAATGCTTAAATGGCTGACTAAATTTGATACACTACAAACTAACCGCTCAGGCATATCAACCTTGATATAATTGAAACTGCTGACTCATGATGCCTGTTTAATATAAAGCAAAACTTTTTCTTGTCATGATAATGGCCGTTACTTGGCGCTTCTTTCGTTTTGCAGAAAAATTTAAGTATTTACTTAATTCGGCGACTTAAGTAATTACTTAAGTAATTACTTAAGTATAACTTAAGTAAATACTTAAGTAAGATTTCAGAAACCCAGCCAATATTTGTTTTCAGTCAAATTTTTGCAGTGGCAATTGCCTTTCAAGTATAACTTGTGCAAGTTTTTACTGCAAAAACTTGCTTGAATATTTTTACACGGGCAGTTTTGGTCACAAAATAGGTTTGAAGTTTTAGCAGCTGCAAATAATTCGATAAAAACATCGCTAATAATTTAATTCGCATGCTTGATCACAGTTGAAGCTGCTTGATGTTAATGTGCCAGCATTTTGATAGGCCAATTTGAAAGTATGCTGGTTAGTGCTTCATGAATAAATTCAGAGTTTTTGAATTTGTGCAAGAACATTGAATTTAAAATATAAAACAATTAGATAATTCACAGCCTACCACGCGAGGCTGATTGATCGGTTTTGCATCTGCTAACCGTTAAATGGAAACTGAAATATTACTGTCTGAAATTTGCGGGCGAATATTTCTTGCGGTTGAAACTTGCACCAACAAATTTTGTCCGAAAATTCATTTACAAAACTTGTAACTGCAATTTATTCATGATGTAATATAATGCAACAATATACACAACAACTATATTTCTGCGTGTGAACATCCGCGCAAGCCGAATTAACTTATTTGCATTGGTTATGCTGATAATCTACAGCTCATGTTTTAGACTATTTCAGTTGTCTGCATTTAACCCTTTCTCACATGAATCTTTTCTATTTTTCCTGAGACCTACTTTTATGCTAGGATTCGAACTCCAGTGACTGGAGTGGGAGGCGTATACCATAACCACTCAGCTATAGGAGCTTGACGCTCGAGCCCGAGCGGGCTCTCAAGTCTTGTTGTGATTTAGTACTATGTATACGTGTTGCAATTGTTAAACGCGGTGCGATATATACTATTTAACGTATATACACTGCGTTTTGTTGCCTATAGGCACCTCAATGTGAGAAGGGGTTAATTCAAGCTGAAATAAATATTTCTTTGCAAATACTTATGTCAGCAGCAGTTAAAAGGTTTCAACAAAAGATTCATTGTAGGTGCCAAATAACTATTAACAAAACCTTGTAATGGACAAAGCTCATCTCCAATTAGCAATACTTGCGCAACAGTCGAGAATAGCGGCTATTCAAATAGTTGTTTAGACACAGGTCGCAACAATAATTTGATTTAAGCGTTGCAAAGACGTTATAAGTTAACCGAAGAACAACTAACGGTATTATATCTTAACTAAAGATTACTACAAGAAACAACAACTCTAATGACCACGTGAGATTCTAGCAGCCTGGCCCAACGAGAAAATGTTTCCGTGAAAACGGCAGGTTAAGATATTACGTGCCCCTGATTTATGCGAAAATGTTTCGAAATTAATATTGTGCTTTTAACAATTAATTTATTGTAATACTGTATAGTCTATGAACAAATTTAAAGATCGTGAACTGAAATTTATCTTTCTTGGTGTTTAACCAACACTCACAGGTGTCGTTGACGATTTTGAGAGTCCACATCGTTCTTTCGACATTCTAAGTCAGTAACCATATTAATAACGAAAAATGAATACAAGTAATTATATTACTACACCTAAATGTTGCAGAAATTAGATTTAGTAGTTTATAAATTGTGACCGCTAAATAAACATGAAGTGAAACTGAGGGCTTCGTATACAAAATGTTGCAGAGGTTTTCCTGCATTTCCAACTAACACCAGGCGAGTGTGCCAGGCATACATCTGTGTTCCGCCGCCTTTAATAATTGGTGTATATGCCGATATTAACATATCGTTGCTGGGATTTGACAGCTGTACGTAGCACTTATCACTAGATCGTAACTGTGTTTTATACACAGAGAAAACTAAAATTATTACTAAAGATTTTCAATTAAGTCGCGCTAAATTTCAAATGTAGTATTTCAAAACATACATAAGTAGTATTACCAAAGGGCGATGGTGCCTAAGTACATAGATTGTCGAAAACCGGTTAATAGAAAACCCTGCAGATCTCGTTTAGAACCTGGTAAATTGAAATCGGTAAAGCTTGTACAAGAATCCCAACTTGCCTTAAATTAGCGAAATTTTATAGTTTTTTCCCTCCTGCCAGTTCCAAATCATCTCTGTAATTGCTCAATTTTAAAACTATGCAAACAGAAATTTGAGATCAATGCATATTCAAACTGTCGATTTTTGAAAAACTCAATTTCAAAAGAGGTTTTATATCGAAATGTGTGAGAGTGAAATGCAAATAATAGCCTACAATGAATTATTCGGAATAACGCAACCGTTTCAAAGTAGATCAGGGAGCCTAGAAAGTACAAGGAAGACGTCAATGCTATGCGGCGAACTTAGATACAAACATTTATGTATCGAAATGAACCTATTTTGTATTTTGCTGAAATATTTACACAATGGCCACTCTAGGCAAAACGCAAATTTCCGGAGCATCCAATTTTTCAAGTTTTTACACAGCAGCTTTTGAATAGCGCATCTTCTTCCCTGGACCCATTAGAATGTTTTATTTAGTGCTAACAGTGAACTAATATAATTTTGCTTTTGTCTACAAATATTTCTTTACATGAAAAAATTTTAACTCATAAAGCAAATTATGGTACATTTAGGCAGAGCTAAGGTTACTTTTGCGTTACTTATTGAAAAATAAATAATTAAACCTGGAATGTTTACAGATATTTAAATTTACAAATGAGAAATTAGTTGATTTTTAAAATTTACGCGGTTATTCTGAAAAATGTAAAAGCTAACGCGTACCAGGCAAAAAATGTATTCTGAAGTCCAGGATTTAAATTATCTAAAGTCGTGAAAGTGCTCTTTCTTCTGCAGAAATTTTGGGTAATTCGTGTTATTGTACCATGTATACACTCCTGCTCTAGAAATGTTCCTTTTCGGTGAACACAAGTATTGTATACAATACATTGCAATATACACGTGTTTTGAACCTTTCTGTGTTTGAATTAGTAACACAACGATTTTAATATTCTCATCGCATTCAATTGCGCATATTTCAAATCCCGTATCTGATGTCGCAATCGTGCAATTGAACTGAACACTTGCGCAACAAGAATTGACGTTCAAACTGACAATTTAATATTTTGAGGTCAAGTTGAACAACAAAGCCAGTTTTGACTTAAAACAGAATATCGGCAGGCGTAACCAACAGGACATCCTTCCTTTGTGGGACACTGAACAGGCAACTTTGTTACCGGATGCAAAAATGCAACTCCAATGGGGCATCCGCCTGAAATTGTAGAAGAGTAAATCAATTAGTGTGGTAAATGCAGTTTAATCTATTTTCTGATTTTAGATGACGTTCTATTTTAAATATGTATAGTAACTAGCAGCAGTTCGTAATAGGTCTTTTAACTTTTAAAACAACTACACAATTTATTCTGCTACAATGTGCAGAATTTCAGATCCAGTTCAGTTTACAACTTGATTATTTCAGAACTTCCAAACGAGTCAGTAGTTGCTACACACAATTGAGAATATAATAACCGATGCAATGCGTGGCTCAATTTACGATTACTAAATTTAATCTTTGCTTTTGAATGATATATGCAGCAAAACAGCTAATTTTGTTTACATAGAGAGCTCAGAGCATTGTAGGGTAAAGCCCTATTCACTCGTGCAAGTTTTTGCAGGAAAAACTTGCACGTGCAACTTTCATGTGCAAGTTTGATCACAAAGCAGATTTGAAATTCTTGCAGCTGCAAAATATTCGTGCGATTAAATTAATTCGCACGTGTGAACGCCGTAGCAAATCGCTCGAATTTCTTGTGCTTGCATTTTCATTGGCCAATCAGAAGACATGTTGCTGAGCGCCTTTTGAATTAATTCAGGCTTGGCTTATTTAATTTATTCAAGAAGTGTTAAATAATACAAATATCTAACTGGTTTGATATTTCGCAACCGACGGCGAAAGTAATGGGACTAGTTTTAAATTTTTAAGCATTTAATAAAGACTGCATCAGGATGAATACTTTTTCAAGTCAAGAAATTTCGAGTATAACCTTCTTTGCGCATGAATGTTTCTTACAAATGAAACTTGCAACTGCAAGTTTTTTAAAAAATTCATTCGAAGAACTTGCAGCTGCAATTTATTCATGATTATGCGAAGAATTAATTCGTAGGTATGAATAGTCCTGCTAGTGGAATTCATTTATCATCATTGGCTAAACTGACAGATAATAGATTATGTTTGATATTTATTGCAGTGGTCTCCAAATTATTCACATAAATTCATGTCAAGATTCAGAATGAAAGTTTACGATTATTTACAAATACTTGCAGCTACAAGTATTTCGTGCCAGTTGCAGCTGCAAGTTCTCGCAGCAGAAACTTGCACGTGTGAATAGGGCTTTAGCAAGTTTTTTTCTGTATGGAGTGAGTGCCTTGTCGAAAAATGTTAACCTGTTATAGGCTGCACAGGAACACAACAAATATATTGTTGCCTATAACGGTCCGGTTCACATACAGCGCCTGCGGGACATCCTGAAAACTGATGAGAGGGAGAACATATGAAAAGATTGTTGCTTCCTGGGTGAACGTAAGGCACCAAATTTGGACTAGAACACTGTACGATAGACGGAGGTTCTAAAACAGAAAACCAAAAATTACACTTGATACACAGTAAGCATTGCTAGTGGACGCATAAGCACAGATTATTCAGAGTTAGCTTTTGCAATTAAACAAACTATAAATGTTGAGGTTTAAGCTAAAGTTAACTTCTGATTTTATCCTGTCTGCCTGCCATCATTATGGTAAGCTCATGAACTCTTGTCATCGGCGTCGTACCCTGCATTTCATTTCGGAACGACATATTTTTATCTAAGTTTTTTTTGTGAAGGAACGTAACGAACCAGAGGATTTTTTAATTATGGTCAACATCGTACGCGAATATTTGTCCATCGCTGGTTTCCAGCGTGAAACCAATTAGAAATAAAATTTTTTGCATAACTGTACCGCCCAATGCCGGATGTTGCCCGTGCTGCAAGTATAGCGTCATACCTTACGGTTGCGCTATACATTTTTGTGCCGCATAATATGAAAACTTTTTAGTTAAGGCGCAATATATATCATAATGGTGGAAGAAATCTAGCGAGCGACAGGCATCACGAACATGAATAACCTGATGTTTCACGCGAATCGCGCCGAAATTAGAAATTTCATTGAAATCTCATGCTACCGGGTTCCTCATATACCCGTGGCGCCTTCCTAAAACGAGGGAGTGATACTTGATGCACGGTTTCAACACTACAATTTATTTTCGCTGTTTTGGTACTATGAATAAATTCTAAAAATGTTTTCAGAAAGTATACTATTATAGCCCTATATTAATAGGCCTCCGTTTATAAATACTCCGGTAAACCTACGTATTGTTCGTGTACAGCACATGAACGTTAAACTAGACGAACTGCGAATACAAGAGTAACCAGGCGAACACGTTTGATCAAAAGGCGTTGCGCATTGTTGGGGCTGTTCAGGGGAAAGTGTCCATCCAGCTGGACAAGAATCTGTAAGTAGATAAATTTATAAAATACAGGCATTACGGTTCATACAAGCTAGGGCCATGTTACTTTTACACCGTCCAGTTTATCCGGGAAACAGTAAAGGTTTATACTTACGGCGATATATACACTAACTCTTATGTTTGGTTTTAGAATAGGACTGAGCTGATGTTTACACTTATAGAGGAGACACTGTCTAAAGTGGGTATATAGTCTATATACACATAACCCCGATACCTTCGCTTGAAAAAACATTTCCTTGTGACGTCATAGATACCGTTTATAAGCAAAATCCTGACAACAAGCTTTGCGCCAGAAATCAATCAAAAGTTCAAATCATCAAGAAATTCGAATATTCTTAAAACTGGCATGGCAAAGTTGTTCGAAAGGTTCTGCAATTACACAAATTTTTGCTCAGCAGCTATGTGCAGCGGTATGCGACTAAAAGCTCCGTTCAAACCTGTTAAGCCAGTCGGTTTACAGCATTGGGCATTATCTTTCATGCCAACGCAATAGTATCCAAATGGGCAACTGTGGTACGATCCGAGCACGCAGCGTTGTGGACCGTTAGGAGGCTGTATCCAGTTCACAGGACATTTACTAGTTTCTGAAAATCAAATATTCTAAAATCAAAAACAGTAGCATTGCATAAAATGTATTTCGGTAAATTTTACGCAATCTTACCACGTCCGAACTCAACAGTTGATTCACACTAATCTATTACTGTTTGCTATAAAATATATAATATATTGTAAATTTGTATATTGTAAATTTGTTTCGACTAGAATATAGCATTAGTTTAGTGGGCTTCCTGAACTACTTATATCTATCATTTCGAACAAAATATGCAACCAAATATTGTTATATTAACTATAAACGATATATTAATATAGTGTTTTGTTAAACTTTCCAATGATCGGGAAATGTAGAATGCCGCAGTTGGAACCGAAAATCGATGTTCCTCTGGAAATACATAAACTAGCTTTACAAACCATTAAAAATCACACGAAATTCTTGGATATAGCGTGAAAATTTGGTAAGTCTGTGCTCACGCCCAATATCCGTCGTTATAACGTAATACACATGCATGTATTGTTACCGTTACTGCTTTAAGAAAGCTACGAACAACTTACTATTTTCTTTGTTTCCTAAACAAATTGATAACTCCAGACCAAGTAGCGAGAAACAAAATGAAAATCCAAAATCCATTTATAGTAAAGTCAACCAAGGTAAAAGCCACTGGTTGTTTGAATTTATTGACTTTGAATAAATAATATAAGAGAACCAGCTATTTCATTTAACCTTAACGTTTCCACTTTGGAAAAACAATGAAATTGAGAGCGTTAGCTTCAAACTTTACACCAAAGATATGTTATACGGATGTTTTTATGTGCCAAAAAACTGTTTAATTTCGAATTTGCACGCATCGTATAAAAAGTAAATTTTTTCAGCTAAAAATGGCATAACCTCTGCAAAAACAGATTGTACAATTTCATATTGTTTTAAAACAACACCTCAAAAACAATCAAAAACATATAGATTCTCTCTCAAACTTTCCTGAATGTCGAGTACGTAAAGTTTCATTTTTTCTGCTTTATAAAAAATTTAGCTTGTTCGCAATGTAGTTGTTGGTGTTAAAGTCTGTAATCAAAATATCATCATAAGAATGACATAAAAGCTGGTATAGAAGACTATTATTAGCAGGGTGCAACTGGATTCCTGGTTCTGGTACAGAAATCCGGTATTGCTCAGTTTCCGGTTCCGGTAATTATTCCTTTATTTTTGCCCCGGAATTTTCCGGTATTTTCGGACTTGAAAATTTTTACCGTTCAAAAATTTAAGAAAAATAAGCATATTATTCTAACGCAATTTTCTAAAATTGTCTGAGCATGTATTGCCAAAATTTCCAATTTGCGTCGTACTCCATAATTTATAGTACTTACGTTTCCAGCTACTGCATTTGTTTCAAGATTTTGCATCGTAAATAATAAGTTGCAACCGGAGGGGAAAAATACCGGAGCCAGAGAGACCCGGATATGAGGCGAAATTAGGTAGTAGAATGATGGTTAATTATCTAATTTTAGCCAATATCTGCCTGCAATATGTTATTGTTTGGTTTTACGATAATTTTCTGTGAATTTTGGGAAATTCTTTCCTGAAAATTGTGACAAAAGTAAAACGAACAAGCCATTTTGCCTTAAAGGCAAACTGTGGTCACCGCGATGTTTCAGCATAAAACAATTATCCATAGAGACATGTATCATTAATAGTAGAACAGTTCAATCCGCATATGGAAAATAACAACTTTAAGGCGAAACTATCTTTTACTGTGTCTGATACGTAAACTCGATTCGTTTGCTCTTGCGACGGTTTCAGTAGTCTTAGTCTACCTTTAACCAAACATGTTTAACATATATAATGCCAAACCAATTGCATTGTGAAAGTTGCACATTCGTGCAACTACGTTTTCGAGTTTATATTTATAGTGAAAAACAAATTTCATTTTTTGTTGAAATAATTTAATGATACATTCGCTGAACGACAATCAGGAGCAAACATATTGTTTGTTCTCTTTCTGTGGTGAATAATTTTGTAAAATCACTTGTTTATCCAAAAGCCAGCGTTTTTGATATTATTCTTATCCAGAACAAACGCGTCAACAAGATTTTTTTCATATTTTCTATAGTAAATTCAGCGCGTTGATGCCATATAAACAATGAAATTACGCACTGAGATCGGAATTTTAATTAAGTTTGTTTAGTTTTTATAGTTGGCGTATAAGATTAACTGCATGGATGATGTAGTGTGTTGATTCATTCTGGAAATTATTTCTGACCACAGGGACGTGTCAATCTGCAAATATTTATTTGTATATATAGCAAACATTAAATATCATGCTTAAGGCTTGTATGCTGAGTGAGACTTCAAATTTCCCATCTTAGGTCTCAAACTGATCTTCGGCGTGGTCTACAGTAAGTGAAACTGCGAGTAATATGCTTCAACGGACGACGATAGATGTAGTGTTACTCTATGCGCAGCGTGTAGCAAGGTGCCGTTGGGCTGAGTTACCGGAGTAGAGCTACTGACTGGCCGCACAAACGTGCTATAAAGGCACGAACACCAACATTTCATTTTTCTCCACTGAGCATTCAAACCTGTTCAAGCAAAATCATTATAGAATGCGGAATTTTATTGGCGGCAAAGCAGAAATATCGAAGCTCTATTGAATGTTTGCCATCACTACATTAGACTAAGCTTACACTTGCAAATAATTTATGAGCTCTGTCGCACGTCACATGTGTGTAAAAATTCTAGTTAGGAATTTGCATCAATAATTTCACTGAAAACATTCTGCGGTATTTATAACACATAAGCTTTTGTTGTTGTTGTAGTAGCCGGTAGCCGGTTCCTTTCCCATCAGTGTAGCGGCAGCTCCAATGCTGCCGCCGCGCGTATCGGATTGTCCCAGAGGTCCAAAACTGTGGCGTCGCGAGGTTTTGTTGGACAATTAAACAGATGTTCCGTGTCGTGCAGCGGCGTGTGGCAATCCGGGCATTCATTACGTATTTGCGGGTCAAGTCTGCTGCAGTACGAATTCAACAGACGGCAGTATCCCGATCGTAATTGGGCGAGCGTCGATCGTGTCTTCCGAGGCAGGTGCGCTTCGTCGGCGGAAACCGTCGGCGCTGCGGCGCGGAGCACGGGGTTGTTGGAATATCCTGCACACGTTGATTGCACGTAGTCGCGATGTATCCACTTGGAAATGGCGGCAGGAGTCGTGTCGTCGCCCAGATCGTTCTTGGCTCTTCGGACTACCTGTCCATAGGTAGAGGCGAGGGATGGTTTCATGCGCCTTGGCGGAGCTGGCTCTTCCGTGATGTGGTGACAGGGGTGAGCGGGATCCAAGCATGCGGCTGTGAACTGAGCTGAGAGCATCGCGTTGTGCTCCTTCACCGGTAGCACCTTACATCCTTGATGGAGATGGTCTATTGACGACATCAGGTGGCATCCTGTTGCCGTACGTAACGCTGCAATCTGCGCCGATTGTATGCGCTCCATGTTGGATTTGGATGCTACCATCGAAAATACCGGGGCGGCATAGTTTATGACAGATCGTCCAACGGCTTTATATGCCATCAGCAACGTTTCCTTGTCTTGTCCCCAACTGGAGCCCGCCAGTGATTTCAGCATGGCGTTGCGTTGTCGTACACGGTCCGCGACCACCCTGCAGTGTGGCCCGAATGTGAACATCGGGTCAAAGGTTACACCCAGTATTTTTGGCCTCGTTTCGAGTGGCAGTACATGTCCATTGATGACTACCTGGGGGTGCATGGAGGCCTCTTTGGTGAATGGCGTCAGAAGCGTAACTGTGGACTTTGAGGCTGACAATTCCAGGTTCTTGGCCGTGAGAGCGTTCCTGAGCGTAGGTAAGTAATCGTTCAGCGCTTCGACAGCAGGTTGTACCGTGGGGTCGCTGGCGTAGATGGTTAGGTCGTCCGCGTAGCTGACCATTTTGACGGAATGGGTTGAGTGCCACTGGCAGGTCACTAATGTAGAAATTGAACAGTTGCGGCGATATGACACTGCCTTGGGGTACCCCGAAGTGCACAACCCTGGCTCTTGACTTGACGTGCCGAAAAATAGTTGACGATTTCCGGCCACGGAGGTAGCAACTTAACCATCTGACGATGAAAGGAGGGAGTTCTGACTGAGCAAGCATGTTGAGCAACGAGAGGTGGTCGACGCAGTCAAAGGCTTTTGACAAATCCAGTGCTGCTACCACCGTACGACTAGCTGGTTTTTTCTGGTTGAAACCCGTGATGACGCCATTGACTAGCGTGAGTAGCGCAGATGTGGTGCTGTGCATACTCCTAAACCCGTGTTGGTGCGTTGCAGGCCGAAGGTGCTGTTGGAGGATAGGCACGATCAGCTTTTCGAGTATCTTAGCTGCCGGACATAGCAACGATACTGGGCGGTAGGACTTGGCGGAGTGCGGGTCCTTGCCTGGTTTGAGCAAAGGAATAATATGCTACGATTTCCAAATGGCCGGAATGCTGCATTTGGTGACGGACAAATTGCACAGCCGAGTGAGGAAACGCATACCAGCAGGACCAAGATGCTTTAGGTGCAGAGGGGTGATGCCGTCTGGTCCAAAAGCTTTGGAGTTGTTGGAAGATTTTATTGCTGAATGCACCTGATCCACCGTGAAGATGTCTCCCGTTGGGAGCTGTGAACGCTTGATTTCGTTCACGAGTTTGCGGGTGGCAGTTTGAGATTTGTGCGGCAGCGGCGTTGTAAAGATCTTGTTGAATTCAAATGCGATGTCACCGGCTTCCGTTATGGTTTCCGCACCAAACGTAATTCCACAGTTGTCGCTGGCTTTGGTCTTGTTGTTGAGGCGTTTAATCAGCCTCCAGAGATTGCTCAGGTTTGTCTTCCTGTCCATCGCGCTTACCATCTCACACCAACGGGACCGACGGTCCTTGGCAACGATCCCTGAGATTCGGTGGTTCAGATCTGGGATCCTATTCGTACGGATAACATCCCTCTGGGCGATCAGATCGGCGGCCTCGCTGGGAATGGGAGGCGGTGCTACCCACTTGTGCCGCCCATATGGTATGGCTTGTTTGCTTGCAGTAACCACGATGTGTCGAAATATCTTCTCACCCGTTTGCGTGTCAGTGTCACTTTCAGTCAGCTCGGTAAATTTGCCCCAATCGGCTTTGTTGATGTTGACGAACGTGGTATGAGGCGCCGGGATCACCGGGACCTCTTCGCCGATGCTGATGACTATGGGTAAGTGGTCTGATGATTACGCCGTTACGGTGCACCACTCGGTATCAATGGCCAGGCTGTTGCTTGCCAGGGTAACATCAGGGGACGTTGGAGTACCGTTGGAGGGAAGGCGTGTGAGGGTATCTTCATTCAGCACCGTGAAGCGCGAGTTATCGATTTCTTCCGCCAGGCATGTACCTCTGGCATCCTGGATTGACGAAAACCAAAGAGTATCGTGCGCGTTCAAATCGCACATGACGATCGAATGTTGCAGGTTGAGAAACTGCGCTAGGCTTGCACTGTATCCCGTAGGGCAGCTTGAGCGAGGGGGGATGTATAAGTTCACCAACGTAACATCGGCGCCTTGGCAATGGGGGTCCCGGATTTGGGGGCCCAGTTTGGTTTCTTGGATGGCCGCGATGTGGATACCATGCTTGACAAGAAAAGCCGAAAGTGTGAGGGCATGGGGTTTTAAACCATTGATATTAAGTTGTAGAATACGTAACCCATTAGGTGCTGCTGCCATGGTTGCCTGGCAGGGGGGACATTTGTACGTGCCGTGCTGATAGTCACCGATGCCTTTCAAACCGCTGCATGCTTTAGGAATGTGGGTCCACCCGTTGCAATTGGCGCAGTGGATCGAGTTGCTGAATGCTGATTTTTTGGAAACGAACTATGCCGCTAGCGAATACAGGAGTCGCCGCCAGAGGGCGGTGACAAAAACGCTAAGCAGATAAATTTATCAAGATTTATTGCAAAATTTGGCGGAGGAACGGAATTTGGCTCCTCTAGGAATTTAATAAAAATAGTTCATTTTATAGATTTCGACGTGCTGAGTTCAACGGTACTATTTTTAGCACTGCATGGTCCCCGATTCCATAGTTGTAGCCCTTTTAAAGGTAGTAAAACAGCGTTAAAATGAATTTTTTGGTAAGAAGACTTTTTAATTTTCCGGTTCTAGCTCCGGTTCCGGTATTTTTTAACTTTCCGGATCCGGTATTTTTAATTACGGTTGCTCCCTGGCTATTAGTTTTTGATAAAATTCACTTTATCCAAAATACTAAACCACAATAAATCATTTTAACAGAAACAAGAATAAGTATTAAAAGCTCTATTCTGTTTTTGTTTCAGCCAAACAAATATACAGCTTATAGACCTAGTTTTACTCATAACACATGATGAATAAAGCGCACAGCAGGCAAATATTTAATTTCGCGCGTCTGAAGTCGTAGACATTAATCTGCATAATAACAATTGTTACACAGTGTCGACAACACCTAACCGCAACAACAGTTTGAAACCGCCACTAATAGATTTCTGCAGCTGTAAACCCAAATCAACCGTTTCCACAAAAATTTCAGCGAACCAAAGCGTTTGACGTAAAGGGCCGGAGAGCCACCGCCATACCACCAATTGGGGTAGAGAGCACCCCTAAAGGGACACCCACCCTAATGCGGGCTTCACGTTATAACCGGGGCAGGCGGGACACGGTTTGTCCCATGTTGATTCGACGCCAACGTTAAAATTTGGGCACTTATATCGGGTCAACACACAAAACTCGAAAGTCATATGACATTAGCTTACAAACCACCGCTGTCAAATGATCAGTGTGTACAAGGGCGGTGTGTCACGTGATACTGTGGAACATTTATGCGAATATCATACGATATTCCAAAATTTCAACGAATATCATATGATATTCAGCGGGACAGTGTAACCTTTGGGTACTAATAAATGAATGAAAAGTTGGACGGCAGAGGCACAATCGTGCTTTAAATACCAAATACATGCCTGCAAATCGTTTCTGACACAAAATCGCTTAAAACCACAGCTGCATAATTCAAAAATTCAAATTTCAAATTCTAGTATCATATGATATTCAGCAGGACAATTTGGGTATGTTACCTCAACTATGCAGACATTTGAAAATATATCATATGATATTCGCAGACAATACCTCGAACATAATATGATATTGAAGGACAAAAGGTAACCTACACATGATATTAGCAGACAAATGCGAATTTTTGAATACGATATGGGGTCCACAAGCAGACAAAATGTGATCCAATAGTCTAATAGGGACAAAACGTGTCCCAAGCTGCCCCGGTTATAAGTGTGAACCCCGCATAACCGGATGAAACAAAAAACCGATTAAGTTTTAAAATGCGTCTGGCTTCTAACTCGCTTCGCTCACGAACTTGCAGTCCCCACGATGGAATTTTCGGTAGCCTCCACCCCTGCCAGCTCTGACACCGTTGACATTGTTCGAAAGCGGTGTCAAATTTAGCTTCTTCAACCGAAGTGTTGTGTCATCTAGCTAAAGAAGGTATAAATTGGAAAAGACAAGTCGACTCAACTTGTGTCTCTTTAATCTAATATATCTGTCAACACAGCTGCTGCCGGCATACAAACTTTGGACGGTCTGATATATGTATAACATTGCAGTTGAACGCAGACATCGACATCTAGATGCGTGCACACCACAATTTTGAGCTAGGTCTTTTTTAAGCCATCCCACCTATATTCTACTGAGCACCGTATTAACTGTGCGGCAATTTGCAAGTAAGCTAATTGCATAGACCCAATGCAAATATGCCCAAAGTCAGCCACGGACCTCTAGTGTTTATGCATAAGAAAAACATGCTTGGTTCAGGTATCGAAGTTTTGAACCGTGTGATAACGAAGCGTTCTTCTCGAACACTTCACATTCGAGTATGTGTCGACAAGGAAGTATGCTGTACAGCAAGTATTTTGTACATTGCAATTCATTAACGTAGTAGCAATTGCACAAAATAAAAGTGATATAGCTAGTGCAATTTTATGGTTTATAGCTACTGTTAAGATTGTTTGAGTAAATATGTTTTCTAGGGCTCCAACAGCAACATAATTTTTGCCGGAACAGCAACGGGAACAGGAATTGATTTTTTTTCAGGAAGCGAAATAGGAACAGGAACCGGTATTTAAAATAATTTTCGTCGCCGAATTACTGTTAGACTTTTTCGAAAACTCCAAAAATGGCTCAAGCGAATTTTCAACTATTTCATCTTCAAATTTTGGTAAGCGCACCATAAACGGTTTATTAGCAAAACGAAACTAATTACAAAAACATTCATTTCGATATAACGATTTTCAAAGGCAGAGTTTCCAATGTTTAAGTGATTATGAATCATTTGCTACAAAACCGCAAAACTTACGGTTCGTGCATCTTTGGATGCAGGTTGCTTAAGGTGGAGCGTTTGTTCCCAAGGTTCTAGCGTTTTATTATGTCTATGCTAATACAAACTGAAATACGACTGCATAGCTTATTCGTTGTGAATTTAGTTTAAGTGTAAGGCAAAATCATGATAAATCCTATGCATTTGGTACCATTTACACATGAAACAATTTGTTGCGTGAACTTGCAGCTGCAACATACACGTAAAAGTTTTGTTCGAAGACCATTTGCAAAACTTGTACTTACAAATCGTTCATTAAAATAATAGCTACGAATTTCATTCAGCACATATCCTGCTTTTATTACGCTCGTTTAAAACATAAAAATTTACTCGACGGTCCCGAATATATTTAGAATGATACACTTTAAAGATTGTTGAAAAAGCACGGCCGAGACGATCGTTTTTCCCGAAATACTGCGAATATATGGTTCTTGCATTAATCTCTCCGCATTAATCTCCCCAAAAGGTCTGAACACGTCAGTAATCGAACTACGGGACTCTCGCTTGCGAGTCAAGCACGCTCGTGTCGACATGCGTATGTATAGTCGACGAGGAAAGGAGTTGGAGAAGCGGGATATGTGCGCAGTGGTAACAGCGTCTGTCTGACACGCATAACGTCGCTAGTTCGAAACCACCCGTAACCACGGTGCAACCGGAATTCCGGTTCCGGCATTTTTGTACCTTCCAGTCCCGGTAGTTTTTTATCGCAATTAAAAATTCCGGAATTAAAGTTTGATCTTGTTAAAAATTGAGCATGTAAGCATATGAGACATGCTTGTCCAATATTTGCACATGCAATATAGAACAGTGCACTGTAAGTATGCTTGCCTTCAGCATACGCTCGACATACATAGTCGACGATAAAAGTAGTTGGAGAAGGGGGCTGCGTGGAGCAGTTGTATGTATAGTGTTCGCTTAAAGATCCGTAGGCTGAAAGTTCGGTCTCCGCTTTGCAGGCCCGCTTTTCCAGCTGCTTAGGAAAGGTCTGAAGCCCCGATTTCTACCTAAACTGACATGGGTTGGGGGCTACGCCGTGAGCACAATGGTAAATTTCCGCGCTATTAACACGGCAACCAGTCAATAGTAGGATGGACGGTCACTGGGGCATGTGAGCAGCGTGCGAATGGATATTCGGTTCCGGTTTAATATGCGGCAAAACGTGATATCCGTATCCGGCATAAAGAAACCGGATACAGGATAATTATGGGTGTGGTGCCGAATACCTTAAAAACTGCTTTTTGCAAGTGAGCGTCTTTAACACCTTGCTGCGATTACATTCTGGGCAAGTCACGAAGTTCAAGTTTTGATATGTTTCAGCTAGGTATTATTTACTTATGTAAGAGAGCGATAGTTGAGCGCATTTTTGCGTTCAGCAGCAATTATGAACTTTATAACAGACGAAAACTTTGAGCACGCCAAAAAGAACTAAAAAAGAAATTATTAAGCGAACCGAAACTCCGAGCGAAGCTCGGAGTTTCGCGAAGCGTTTTATGTTTTGTACTTGGGAGTCGAAAGGTGGATGTCCGTCTGTCCGTCCGAAAAGAATCTCAGGAACAGCTGAACCGATTTTGATAAACTTTTTTTGTTTGAAAACCAAGTATCCTGGGGTGTTAACCTCGCATTGGGGTTAGAAAATTTTAAGCCGTTTATTAGCCACAGGCTAATTTGCATAATTAATTTAGCCTAAATTAGGACATTCCACAATATTTCATTAATTATTACAGTTAGAAGCAATCTAATTTTAGCATTAAAGAGTTTTTGGGTGAGAGGAATCTGCGTAGACTGTTTACAAACCTCCAAAACCGATACTTGAGCAGCTAGCTAATAGATAATTTGCATATTAGCATAGTTTATAAGCCTAAATTAGGACTTTTTACAACATTTCACTAATTATTATGGTTAAAAGCAATATAATTTCAGCACCAAAAAGTTTTTAGGTGCGAGGAATCTGAATATATTGTTTACAAACGTTTAAAACCAATAATTGAGTAGTCAGCTAATAGAAAATTTGCATATAAGCATAGTTGATAAGCGTAAATTAGGCGTTTTTACAATGTTTCACTAATTATTAGGGTTACAAGCAATCTAATTTCAGCAGTAATGGGTTTTCGGTGCGAGGAATCTGAATAAATTGTCTACAAACGTTTAAAGGCGATTATCGAATAGTTAGCTAATGGATAATTTGCATATTTGCTTAATTGACGAGACGAAATTAGGACTTTTTAAATTATTCCAATAATTATTAGGGCTGAGGAAATTGCTTACAAACCTCCAAAACCGATAAATGAATAGTTAGCTAATAACTAATTTGCATATTTCCTTAATTGCTTACGTGTGTTCGAGCTTTGCTCAACAAATGTAGTCCCACTACGACTGGTTTTAACATGTACAATATCCGGTATCCGTTTCCAGTTCAGGTAGAAAATTCAATATCTGTATTGGGTTCCGGTATCCGGTAAATTGATATCCGGTCGCACCCTGCATGTGAAATATACATGACCTAGTGTATATGCAATATGCATTGCACGTTGTGTTGTATGCTAGCCGGCAGCATACGTGTCGACATATATCGCTAGTTCGAACCACCCGTAACGGTCGTCCGTGACTGCGAATCCAAAATTCTTTGAATCCACGGGCCTGCAAATTACAGTGCTCATATTGGTGGTACCTTCCTGTCTAAACGGCGACGTCGGGATGACCCTTTTCCCGAAGTACTGCGCTTAACTATATGACTATGCCAGGAATCGAATTGCGGACCCTTCGCTCACGAGTCAAGCGCGCTATGTATTACACCACGCAGTTCGTATCTTCAGCGCTATACTTGTGCAAGTGTATGTAAATGTCATTACATTAGTACACACACCTTGCACATGCACTTATGTTGCACTTCGTATACCAACAAGCCAGGGTGCAACCGGAATTACAATTTACCGGAACCGGAATTTGAAAATTTTACCGGAACCGGAACCGGAAAGTGAAAAATGCATTTCACCAAAAATTTCATTTTATCTTATTTTTTGCTCTATTATTTGTGAAATAACCTTAGTCGAACATAGGTATTTATTTTATTTGTTGTGTCTTATTGTAAGGTTATCGCTATAAAGACTAAAGTAGTACAGAATTCTCGTACTGATCTTTTTTCATTGAACAAATGTAATTCATTAAAAATATCTAAAGTAACTAAAAGCTACAAAACAGGCTGAATAACAAAGTTCGGAACCGGAATTCCGGTTGCACCCTGCAACAAGCATAATCAAGTATATTCAGATTAAGCGACGCGGAAATCTGATAATTGCCAAGTAAATTAATTAAGTAGGTATCAAACTTTTGAAAATATGAATATATCACAGCCACTGCAGCGATAGCAATTCGTAAATATTACCTAGGTGTAATAGTGCCATTTGTTGACATGGCTTGTACTTCGTTGCAAATGGTTGTAACGTTATGTCCTAATTTAGCAAACAATTCTCTCATCTGTAAAACATCGCAAAATCTTGCAGCAGTAAGTTTTGCGAGCAAGTTCAAGCTGCAAATTTTTGCAGCAAAAACGTTCCCGTGTGAATCGGGCTTACACTTATACTTTCAGTGGTATTGCAGTTGTGTATATAAGAGGTGCGAGGGATGGCGTTACTTGTTAATAGATTTCACTTACTTTCAACTATTGCAATTATATGGGCGTCGATTGTCTCAGGTAATGTGGATTACGTGTATATATTAGTTTTAGCCCCTACGTAATTTCTGTAGCATTTATTTTTTTGTATTAAGAAGATATATTGGTGTATATGTCGTAGTAGCACAAGCCGTAATATGGATAACTTATCAAACAGCAGCTATGTGATTTGTTATTACCTAATGCCATGCTCAGTTTACTTTTGTGAGAGGAATACTGTTTTTATTATTAGCTAGTTAAACGCTTTTTTGAAGTCGGGGGGGGGGTAGGGAATGCATTATAAGTTTTGGAGAGCGTAGGCAGACTGAGTCCGGAGAAGTCGAAAGCTTGATTTTAACATTTTCATAGAAATGACACAGTTTTACGTGTTTTGAATAGGTGATTGGAAAAATGTTTGTCCCCTCGAGCCAGAGATGGGTCTGTACGCGTATGCTGGCATGGAATCAAAAAATCCATGCCAATAATTAATCTTAAATCCATGAATACATATTTTTGCAGGATTCAAATAAGTTCAACAGTGCACAAATTTATATCATGTATCCGGTTAACATGCAGTTCCGATACAAGGTTTTCTATTCGGTTACGGTATCCGGTAAAATTAATATGCGGTCGATCCCTAGTGATGGGAGCGCCTCTTCTTCCATTTACAACGCCCTTGCTCTTTAGTAATTGTACATACTTCATATGAGATGTTTGACTTATAACTATTAACGTTGGTGTTGCCTTTTGGGAAATAAAATTCGACCAAGCACAACAACATGAAGCTACTACTCTACATAGCTGTGGCTTTAAAATTTGAGACAGTATATAACGTTTTATTTGTATCCTTGTGCATGCGGATAGTGTTAATTTGTTCTTAACTCATCGATATCCAATGTGCAGCCGGAATTCCGTTTTCGGAACGGAAATCCTGTATTCACTATCTGATTCCAGTATTAAATCCAATGCGTTTTTCAGCTTCGTTTTCTCGTATGCTCGCCATTAATATTTTTTAAATTGAAAATTTTCTAAAAACTGGGGCATATATTCGTATCCTAACTTATTTTTTTATAATGTTTTTAAGTGTATATTGCGACACATTTACAAGTTCTGCCATACTCTATTCTTTATAGTTAAACGCTTTCCTATTTTACTGCAGTTCATTCCAAATCCAGCAATATTTGTCGAAAATTTCTGACAGAACATTATTGAAGGTAGATTTCGTGTCTGCTATAGTTGGGAGCCTGACCGGTATCGGATATTTGGTCGTTCTTTAATACTTATGTAGGTTGGCTGGCGTCTTGTATTTAAAATTTAGATCGAAAAACTTCGACTGCGTGTGATAGTTTTGAATTTTAATTCAATAACGCTACTTGGCAGAATTAGTTGCATGGTTCAATTAGTGTAATTCCCAGTTACAATAGTGTGAGAATAAGCATTAGGCCTACATGTTGTCATATACGAAACTAGGAATATCGATAGCTTATCATTTTCTTGTAAAAGCTAGCTCCTTTCGTTGCGTGTTTTTTTTAAATCGGCTGAACGATATACGTATATGTAGTAATTATTATTTTCGTTGAAATAGTTTTTTCTTGCAGAATCATATTACACCACTTTCATAATACGTATGTGCTGACTTTAATGCTCAGCATACGTATTGCTTGCGCAAGTTGATATGCACGTACCTACCTGTATATATGAAGAAGTTACGACGGCGGTTTTATTGCAAATTGAAATTGTGTGAGAAAATGTTTTGTTTTGATTATGCAGTAAGATTGCAAAGCTGCAATTACGTACGTATGTGCGTATGTATGTACGCAAGTTGTTTAGAGCATTTCCAGCTTGTAAAAGTGTTTTTATGAATCTGTTCCAGGTGCACATCCTTTTGCTTCTTGCAGATTATTGTTGATGTTTTAACTGCGCAGCATTACGTTGCTAGTTAGGGGTAAAGGGTACATATACTTTGCGCAATAGCTGTGGTTAGTAATGTATTTACTTGTGCGTTTTCTCTAAGCACGTACGCAATTTAGAGCTGTGTGTTTTGGCAGTGTATACACCGTAGCGCCGGTGTGGATGATATAAATGGTTAGATGTAGAAGAGAACATTATAAAGGTGGTAAAAATTACTGATTCAAAAATGGATGTGTAACAGCAAATAGGTAGAACTAACGGTGAGAAATTTAGTACTGACTTGGTTCGTGTTGAAAATATGAATGATTATTGGGCGGAGGTACAGATTCTGGACCCCCAAGGATTTTGATTACATGTGGTTCATCTTTTAGATCTCGACGAGCGGAATCCAACGGTACCATTTTTATGGTTGCATAACCAACGGTTCAAAAGTTATGGGCCTCGAAATTATAGTGCAAACACGGGACAGAAAGTATCTATCATCAACATGTTAGTAAAGATTAACTTTACCAGGTTATTCTTTACATAACTTGATTAATGTTTGTACATATTTTGTATAGTAAAAACTTGAAATTCAAAGGGCCATAACTATTGAACCGGGGGCACTGCAGCGCTAAAAATGGTACCGTTTCACTTTGCGCGTCGAAATCTATAAAACGAACTTTTTTCATTAAATTTCTAGGGGGTCCGTATTCCGTACCTCTGCCAATTATTGATGGTGAATTGTAATTAGGAATCAAAGTGAAGTAGTATTGGAAAGTTATATTTTTATTCTGCTGGATATTTCGGTCTTGTGTTTGCCACTTGTCTCAGAAGTGCCTTTGGGCGCATCTTGTCGGCGTAGCCAGGAAAAAATCGGGTGGCACGACCTTGTATGCTGATACATATTTGTACATATATAATATATACGTACTAGACGTGCAAAGCAAGTCAAGTTTTTACGTGAAATACTTCTAATAAGGTGCACCCGGCCTCTCGCTCACTTAATATTTTAAAAAAATTTCAGGGGGGATAGAAATGCTCATTCCTCCCTGGTTTAGCCCGCGGGAGTTGTTGAGTGGGCATTTTAGAACCCTCGGTGATAAAAATTGAGTATGTTACGCTATTTCGTTGTTCCTATGTTTAGCAGAATTTTTGGTTAAATTTGCAATTTGAATTTCGAAGCTTAAAGGTGGCGCTAACCCATGTTTCTTATTTTTCCATTTTTATAAGTCGTACATATATACCTAAAACCTCAAATCAGGATGGATCTTTCGAATGGGGGCTAAACATGCGGGATTTACCAAAGGGCGAGGCCCCTACCTACACTTGTGAAATTACAAATTTATGTAGTATAGTTTTTAATTGGTAATTACGATGTCTGTTTTGAACTTGTTATATATTAATTACGACGGATTGTGTAAAAATTGCAGTAGGTACGGAATCGTATATAACTCCTGGTATACGTAACTCAGGTACAACCAGATATTCTGTTCGGCTTCGTAAAACTCGAAATCCTACTCGATATTTTACGTTATCAGATATTTGTGGAAAAAATTATAAATTAGAGCAAGTAATATATACCTATACATTAAGTGTGCGTAATTAAGTTTCAGTTTCTTTCGGAACATATAATATATATGCATTTAATATCCGGTTCCATTGTCGGTAATGATGATATTTGAGCGAAGCGAAACTCCGAGCGAAGCTCGGAGTTTCGCGAAGCGTTTTATGTTTTGTACTTGGGGGTCGAAAGGTGGATGTCCGTCCGTCCGTCTGTCCGTCCGAAAAGAATCTCAGGAACGGCTGAACCGATTTTGATAAACTTTTTTTGTTTGAAAGCCAATTATCCTGGGGTGTTAACCTCGCATTAGGGTTTTAAAATTTTAAGCCGTTTATTAGCTACAGGCTAATTTGCATAATTAGTTAAGCCTAAATTAGGACTTTCCACAATACTTCACTAATTAATACAGTTAGAAGCAATCTAATTTTAGCATTAAAGGGTTTTTGGGTGCGAGGAACCTGCGTAGACTGTTTACAAACCTCCAAAACCGATAATTGAGCAGTTAGCTAATAGATAATTTGCATGTTAGCATAGTTTATAAGCCTAAATTAAGACATTTTACAATATTTCGCTAATTATTAAGGTTAAAAGCAATATCATTTCAGTACTAAAGGGTTTTTTGGTGCGAGTAATGTGAATAAATGGTTTATAAACATCCAAAACGGATAATTGAATAGTTAGCTAATAGCTAATTTGCATATTAGCTTAATTGACAAGATAAATCTAGGACTTTTTAAATTATTTCCATAATTATTAGGGTTTACTGAAGGTTTTTGGGTGCGAAGAATCTGAATAAATTGTTTACAAACCTCCAAAACCGATAATTTAATAGTTAGCTAATAACTAATTTGCATATTAGCTTAATTGACAGAACAAAATTAGGACTTTTTAAATTATTCCAAAAATTATTAGAGTGGCTGAAGGTTTTTGGGTGCGAGGAATTTGAATAAATTGTTTACAAACATCCGAAACCGATTATTGAATAGTTAGCTAATAGCTAATTTGCATATTAGCTTAATTGCTTACGTGCGTTCGAGCTTCGCTCAATAAATGTAGTCCCACTACGTACGACTGGTTATATTTGGTTGTACTTTGCTATGAGACTATGAGGTACTTTACAACTTCTTTTCATTTCAGGTGTTTTCTCAAACACAAGATACGTTCACAGACCAAACTTTGTCGATGAAAGATCGCGATGTGAAATTGGTGGCTCGTGCTATCCTGCAACTGGCAATCTGCTGATTGGTCGCGAGAAACAGTTGAAGGCGTCCTCAACGTGTGGAAAAAGTAAACATATTAGTAACATTATCGTACCAATTGACTAGGGTGCCCAAACCACAGTTACCTAATGGGTAGGCTAGGTTGGACCTTGCAGTGCCGACCCTAACACCGTAAAAAATTTATATTTTTTGATAACGGCTCATTTCAGTTAAGTTTTAAACATAAACGCAGGAGACAACAGTTTTCTGAATAGATGCACTAATACACGCCAGCAATTTCAGTTGATAGCATTTCAACTTACTGCTAACTAAATACAAAAAATATTGGCAAAGACTGCCGATTCTCGCGAAAAGCGCCTGTATTACCGATGCCGATTAATCAGCACATCGCTAAAACTAACACATATATAGTTTCCTGTTAATGCACTACTGAGCCAACAACATGCAGGACCCATTTTGCCATATTTCTTAAAATGACTTCCAGCAGTTCTGCATACTGCTTTTAATGTTTTGTTGTCTGCTCGAGGTTACGCTGTTTGACTTGGGGTTGTTGAAATTTGTCAGTTATACTTAATTCAGTCAACTGATGACGTGCATGTGTAATTTAGGTTTTCAGATAATACATTGAATTAACCAGCTGTAGTTGAACTACATGCATTGAGCGAAGCTCGGACATACTTTTTCATCAGTCTAGTAAAGCATTCCAAACTTATAAAATATAAAGCACAACGGATAGCTTGACCCGCTTACTTTCCAATTAATTTAATATGCAACATAGTTATTAGCTAACTATTCAATTATCGGTTTTGGAGGTTTATAAACAATTAATCAAGATTGCTCGCACACACAAACCTTTCAGTAACCCTAATAATCAGTCGGATAATTTAAAAAGTCCTAATTTAGGCTGAACTAATTAAGATAATATGCAAAATTGGTGGATATTAACTAACTGTTCAATTATCGGTTTTGGAAGTTTATAAACAATTTATTCCGATTTCTGGTACCAAAAAACATTTTAGTACTGAAATTAGATTGCTTGTAACCCTAAGAATCAATGAAATACAGTAAAAATTCTAATTTAGGCTAAACCAATAATACAAATTAGCCTGTAGCTAATAAACGGCTTAAAATTTTAAAACCTTTCAAACAAAAAAAGTTTATCACAATCCGTTCAGCGATTCCTGAGATTCTTTTCGGACACACAGACGACGGACATCCATCTTTCGACTCCCGAATACAAAACATAAAACGCTTCGCGAAACTTCGAGCTGCGCTCGGAGTTTCGCTTCGCTCAATAATATTTCAGACGGACCCGAACGGTATTGTATTGTAAGTCATTTGGAAGAGCCAGCGAAATGCTTTCTGTGTGACACGCGACAGCCGTGGTCGTACTATAACAACAGAAGCCATGGCATTGAAAACATTGTTAGCATTCATGAGTAAGTAGCCTAAACAGACTTGTTGGGATTAAAGTGTAGGTTTGGTGTAAGTCCCGTTGGAGACAGGGAGATTAAAATGAATTGAGGGACTGGGATTAATGAGTTTAGGGACTGAGATGGTTAGTATTAGAATTACAATTTTTATGCTTCAGGTTTAAACTTAGTGTAAAAAATGAACAAGCCAATTAGTTTGAGATGGGTTGATCAGACAGTATGCACTATATAACTAATGCTAATTTTGCATTTTATTTTGACGTTGTTTAGCTACAAACGTTCGTGGTGGCAGTCGGAAAACGGAGTTAACAACGTTTTTATTCAACTTGATCTCCTCGCGGAATTCCATTTTACACATTTAATTATGAAATTTAAAACGTTTCGACCGGCTGCGATGTATATTGAACGCTCGTCTGATCACGGAAAAACCTGGAAAGTCTACAGGTGCGCACTGTTATCTATTTTAATAAAGCTGGAACATCTGCGACACGTAATTTCAGTATTCATCAAGCTCAAGGTGCAAACGGAATTCTTATTTCGATTCGAATTCCGAATCAAGTCCAGTTCCGATAATCGAAATCGAAGTAATAATTTTTCATCGTTTCTAGCCATTTGCTAGTATGCACGGAATTTGTCTGTAGTTTTGCTAAGTGTATGACAACCAGTTTTTTATACCAGCAAACATGATTATATGTGCATGCGAAATCGCTGAAAATTCTGAAAAAGATACATTAATTGAGCTAATTTGCATTAACTCTTCCCATTATTGCATTTCAACATATTGCCAGTAAGTGGGACCGAGTTTCGCTCATTGCATGTAATTCTACTGCGACTGACTAAGATTGTGTTACTATGTTAAGGCAAATGGAGAGTGATGTTTCTTTCTTCTGTGGTAATAATTTTATGCTGCGATAGTTATTTTAGATATTACGCATACGAGTGTGCTGAGTCGTTCCCAGGAATTTCAACTGATGAACCTCGCTCATTGGCTGATGTCTACTGTACTAATCAGTATTCTGCTGTTGAGCCGTCTTCAGGTGGTGAGGTAGGAACTTCTGGTGTTTTACTATGTAGAAATTGCGGAAAGTTGGGTTAATAATGTGCTTTTAAGGTTGAAAGCAAGAGGTTTTGCAGATCTCATGCGTACAATAATAGTATAATGTAGTATCATAAATATGGATTTTAGAGTTGACATGGGTCCTGGCTTCGGCCACAGTACCGGGATATAGGGCGCCGCGGCCTGGTTGGATGCGTCATGAAGCGCTGAAGAAGACTGGTGTTTTGACATGCAAAAATTTAACAATATCGTACGTAGGCCAAGATTGATTACGGCCCCGACCCCGGTAAAAAAATCTGGCATCGGGGTAACTCTAATGGATATAGATATTCAGGGTTAAATAAGAAAATAGATGTAATATAAATATAAAATGCATGAACTTGTTCTTTGGGAGTTTATTTTACTTTAAGTATTAACGTTTGGATGCAATTTACAATGCGACTAAAGCGTTGGTATATGTTATCTATGTATGTATTACAGGTAATATTCCGTGCAATACCTCCTGGATTGAAGAATGAAGATCGCGATCCGTACGATCCAGAAATACGAGATTTGTTGACAATTACAAATTTGAGAATTCATTTCACAAAGGTATGATTCTTATTTCGATGCTTGGTTTGTTGTATTTCGCAAGTCTCAACATTTTTTGCAGCAGTTTGCTTTATGACAAGACAAACACATAACACTTTCTGTCAATTGAATTCTGTTTAATCACGTGCATATTTCAGTTAAAGAATTTGTTTTATGGCATATTTTTTGCTATGTGAGCTTTTAAAGTTTATGTTTGGTTTCCGTGTTTTGAAAACAGAGCTACGCTTAGAATGTTACAATGTGTAAAGTGAACCATGTGGATAAGCGCAAGCAAAATGGCTAATGATCTGTTTTAGTTTATATATTGTAATGTTTGAATCATCTCGTGTTGCTGTTGTTTGTGTTTTCAGCTACACACACTAGGCGACAATTTGCTTGATAATCGTCCGGAAATTGCTGAAAAATACTATTATGCGTTATACGAAATGGTTGTACGCGGTTCATGCTCTTGCTACGGTCATGCGTCGCGTTGTATTCCTGATGATCCACGACAACGTAGTCATCCAGAAATGGTATGCGGTGCCAGTTTAAAATATGTGATTGAGAAAGACTATAATTGAAAGAAGACAGTTGAAAGAAAACAATTTGGTTAAAACAAGTTTTAAAAGAACTATTGTATTGTTCGAGTTGTTTTTAAGCGCAAAGCTTTGGTTTTATCAGTAATTGACTGCTTCAATATTATAATATAATATTTTTCTGTTTAGGTTCATGGTAGATGCGAATGCAACGCAACCCATCATACTAAAGGTCTCAATTGTCAAGAATGTCAAGACTTTTATAACGATTTGCCTTGGAAACCGGCGGTCGGAACTGATCGAAACGAGTGTAAACGTATGTAGAGTTTTATTATTAATAATATATTTGATTCAAGAGTTTAAGGTTACATAGTGCTCGTGTATTACTGTTTTCGTGTGTTTGGAGAGGATATTATGGCAGAAAGGTGGGTTATGGGCGAAAAGTTTTGCGGGAATGTTGATATTTCAATGACGTTTGATATAGCGCAGATGTTGCCTGTGGAAGCCGGACGACGTAATTGCTACCGGATTGGCTTGAATAATTGGAGCGTAATCGGCTATGCTGAGGCCAATTTCCCAGTTCTTTGCACTCTTTCAATTTGATTTATTTACATAAATATTTCTTTGGAAAATCTTAACACACTTGATAAACGCTATTACTTTGCCAATAACTGTAGTCTAGTGGAAAAGACCTTCATTGTGCTTAACTGTTTATCAGGTTCAACCGGAGTTCCTGTTCCTGCCGGAATTCCTGCTAAAATTCAATTAATGTTCCTCTTCTTTTTCCTGCATTCAAAGAGGCCGGAACCGAAATTTTTACGGTTTCTGAATTCAAAGATGAAGGAACCGGAATTTTTACGGTTTTGTTGCAATTATGCCTAATCACTGAAAAAATTGTTATTTAGACATGAGCGTTTTTCCAATTACTTTAATTTTGCTAATAAAAGGTTTCTGTTGCGTTCTCGCAAAACTGATGATGAAATAGCAGAAAAATTCTTTTAAACGATTTGTGGCAGGTACCTATTCTAAAAAGACCTACAGTAATTAGGTGATGAAAATTATTACAAATTCCTGTTCCTGCTCATGTTCCAGTTACTGTTCCTGCAAAAATCCTGTACCTGCAAAATTTAGTTGCTGTTGGAACCCTGCTATTTAGTATTTGCGTTAAATAACTAAAGTGCTTGGTACAGCTCAGAGTACTGGAGCGAATCCTGGATACGTTTTGATTTTTCAGGCTGTAATTGCAATCGTCACGCGTCTCGGTGTCATTTTGATCGCGCTGTATTTGAAGCGTCTGGTTTTGTGAGTGGCGGTGTTTGTGACGATTGCCAACACAATACTATGGGAATTCATTGTGAATCGTGCAAACCATACTATTATCGGCTGCCAAACGTTCCTGTTGATGACCCGTATGGGTGCAGAGGTATATTTCAGAATAGGGGTTGGTCTATTATCAAAGATTTAAATCATCAGAGCGGAGGTTGTGAATTATGTATGCATATCGGAATATTCTTGTTCTTGGGTGTATGCAGTATTTCGCGTCACACTGCATACTATTTGTACTGCCAGCGTACGTGTTCGGCGGATGAGTGACGATAAAAGCAGTTGGAGAGGCGGCCCGTGTGGCTCAGTGGTGGAACGTACGTTTAATGATGCTTAGATGTCGTTAGTTTGGAACTGCTCCGGTCATGCTCTTTAACCTGTTTATATGCTTAATTATGAAGGTCTGGGTTTTCTATTGATCCTCCTACGTAATAATGTGTATTTATATTTTGTTTCGATATGATTTGATTTTGAAACAGTTAACTTTAATTTTGTTTTGCGTAAAATATCTATACATGTTGTTGAAATGAATTTCAAAAAGTTTCTTTGTATGGTGCAAAACGAAGGTTTGGAATCATAATTTAAATTTTTGTATATTACTGTGTTACTTGTTCAGAATGCGGCTGTGACATCAAAGGTTCGAAGAATCGGGGCATTTGCGACAGTTATACAGACGAACAGAAAAGTCTTGTCGCTGGACGGTGCCATTGTAAGAAGAACGTACAAAACGATCAGTGCAACGAATGCAAAGACGGTTACTGGAATTTGGACGCAGATAATGAAGATGGATGCACCAGTAAGCACGCTGAAGGAGATCAAAAAATTTCAAGGCAGCGTATACTAATGAGTTGTTCACAATAACTTTTTTCAACATGTCGCCATAAAAAGGTTAACAAGTGGTAAATTTTTAAATTGTCATTCTTTAACACTACCTTAATGATGAAAACATATATCCTTATCGTAACACGACATGTTATGGTTCTGTCTAATCACATGACAAGTAGTGTATTGTTACGGTCTCATCGTTAGTTTAGATATAACGTTTGGCAATTTTTAAATTTGCCAATCGTTAACCTTACCCTGTTTCGTTGTTGTGCTCACCTGGGAAACATTGTATTGACGCGCAAAATGCCTAATTTGAACTTCAAGTATTTGAAAGAAATTCGTTGTATGATGTTTACTTATTTTTACCGCTGCTTATGTTTTTCAAGAATGCACTTGCTTTCTCCTTGGTACTGTTGGTAATCGTGGTTGCGACAAATTTAGTGGACGTTGCACATGCAAACGTTTGGTAACTGGAGAAAACTGTGATCAATGTTTGGTGAGTTTGTTTGGGGTTTGTTGGTTTATTAAAAGACCACCAGACGTTAATTTAAATTCGAATCTTACGTAGAGCACATAAGAACATTTCGCAAGTATTGAGTTTAAAATGCCTGTTTATTGAGTTTAAAATGCGTGTTACCGTTGGAACAAGGGTCACTAGTGAATCTTGGACCAAAGTATAAGAGTATGCAACTGGGCTTTTGTTGTGTATTGTGTGCTTTGTGTATGTGTCATTAAATTTCAGGCAGAACACTATGGATTATCTGAAGATGCTCAAGGCTGTAAACCGTGCGATTGTGATCCGGGTGGTTCGTTGGATAACAACTGTAACGTCACTTCAGGTCAATGCAGTTGTCGACCTAATTTTTCAGGTCGCCGTTGTGATACACCTACATCGGGGTATTATTGTCCTGCGTTGGATTATTATACGTACGAAGCAGAAGACGCTGTCGAATTAGAAGGGGTAAGTTAGAGGTTTATGGTATTGGGTAAAGCACTGTTTGCAAGTGTAAAGTTTATTCGCAAACACTTTTACAAAATTTGCACCTTATGCACTGATTGCAAGTTTTCGCTGGAAAAGTTACATGCGTGGGTAGTGTTTTTCATTGATGGTTTGATTGGGTAAGGTAGCTTATTACTCGAATGATTGTAAATTTAAATAAGTAGGCTGTGTTTAGTATTTTACAAAGGGTTGCTTTGATGTAGGGTAAAAATTTGTAACGCCATACAATTTGGATTTTTAAAACAAGCTTCGTGATTTAATCGTGATGTTAACACGTATTCAGCGTTTAAACAATCCGTAGAATATTTTGTTTCGATAGTGTTGTTTTGTTTAGGGAGCCGAGATTGAACTGCGTGAAGGCGCTGGGGAGACTCAAAGCTGGACCGGACCAGGCTTTGTGCGTGTCAGTTCTCGGTCTCGTGTTGTGTTTCTTGTTGACAATATTGTGCAATCGATGGATTTTAGTATTGTCATCCGATATGATAATCAGGTTAGTATGGTTAGGATTTACAAAGCGAACGACATTATAACAAAAATGGCATTACCGGCAAAGTAAAGCAACTAAAGGAATCGACGAGTGTATAAAACGACCATTACCAGAAATTCCAAATTTTTGTGACTGAATAGTTAATGCGATTATACCTAGAAATCATTAAAGATTTTTCAGGTGTATTACGTTCGCTAGAGGCAACTCTTTATACAATAGAGAAAATATAGAATGCTTTGGTACTTGATTTTAGCTTTGTAGTCAAACCGAATATTGCTTCCACGTTCTTTGTATTTCTTTTTTGTATTTTTATCTTTTAGGCTATTCGTAGTTGGGAGGGAATCGAGCTTCAAGTCGTTCGCCCTGGCCCAGCTGCAGCAGACGGTGTTTGCTCTAACGTTAAGCCGAGCGACGATTTCCTGCGAACCTATATTCCTCAAGGTGAGGGTTTTATATCGAAAATCATCTTTTTTGGTTTGAAACCTTTGAGACTTCCAGCTTGCTGGCAATATTTACTTCACACATTTGAGAATAAGGGCAAACGTCTGCACGCTGACTATTGAAAGTGAAATTTTTCAATTTTTGCATTTTTTTCTTTTTGAGTATAAAAATGATTCTATATGGTCCGTCCAGGAGATCGCTAAAATAATAGTTTAAAGTTAAATTGCTAACATGTACTATTAATTGGGTTTGCAGGTCGTGGCTACATTGAAGTTTATCCCAAGGTTTGCTTGGAGTCTGGTGTTGAGTATCGCATCCAAGTGAATTTCGACAATTCAAATATGGGCGGTCGCGGTGATCGAACCGCGTTTATGCTGATTGATTCCGTATGTGTGTTGTTTTTTGTTGTTTAGTAGAATATCTGCTTGCTTTGTCGTTTTCTCAAAAAAACTGCTGGAGATACTGTACACTCGGCAAGTGTTGGTTGAGGGACGAAATTTTTGAATTTGTTATAAAAACGAGTATCTATGATACATGCCGAATATTGCATGAGGGATTTGAAGGAACCACAATTTACAAAAATTTGGAAGCGGCAACGGAACTATTCATATTTCCGTCAGGGAGCGACTGGATATTCGGAACTGTGATACACTCAATTCTGTTTTGTGTAAAACGATGTTCATAATTTAGTCGGTGACTCAACATATTTTTACTTGATTTCAAATATGATGTTTATAGTGGAAAAGCCAGCCAGTATCACTATTATAATTTCTGCGACAGTGCAATTTGTATTGTGTGATATAAGAATCCGAATCGGAACTTGTTTTGAATCGAAATTCTAATCGGAATTGGACTTCCGGTTGCACCCTGGTATATTTTGTGCCAAATAAATTACGTAATATACTGAATTTAGGTTGTTTTTTCTCAGTCGTTGTTAAAGTTTTTTCGGGAAATGGGACCGACCTTAAAAATTCGCGATTTAGAATTTTCCTGAAATGTTCCGGTAAAAGTGCAAAAAAATTTTTGGGACTCTCAAAATGTTTTAATTCTCAGTCTCAAAGAATTTAGATTGTCTCAGTCTCTACTTCTTCATTGAGACTCGTATCCCTGCTTGTAAACAAGAACATTATCGAAAGTATGAGTTGCGCAAAAGTATATAATGTTTACTGAGTTCAATTTAATTGTTCGCACTCGCAACGAGATATTATGTCCACTTGTCAAAAGCAGTTTTGTGGTATTCGGGACTACAGCCGTAAATATTAGGTATTCTGAAGGTTTATACCGGAACCGTATACGAATGAAAAATTAATAGGGCTTTGGGGGTTTTTTGACTATATTGTACTTTTGTTTAAGATTGTACTCGTTCCGACTATGGAATCATTAGCACTGGCATCGCCACACGATCGCAACTTTGAACAGTATCAGTGCCGGCATACGGTGTTATCGCGGCATCCAAATATTCCACAACCTTGCCAAGAGCTGTATTGTGCAATAGGAGCGTTGTTGTTGGGAAAAGCTGTCGGTAAGAATGCTGTAATTAGTAGTTGGTGATATTCTTGTCGCATAATTAATGCCAAAAATGTGTAGATCTACGGTTACTATTCATTTGTCCATCTAGTAGAGTTAAATGAATGAAAGTAAATCTAGACGCAAAAAGTCTAAAATGTGAAGTGTGCATGTTACCAGTGGCTCATCGCATTGCTTTCTGTAAAGTGTTTTGCAATCACTGTCCAACAGCACTACAATGTGCTGAGATTCTGCGAGAAAGCGAATGATATTACCAACGTCTGTAGTACTCCTATTCGTATGTAGAATAAGTTGTTAGTTAGCGTTAGATTTCCAATCATACGAACCACGGTGGAAACAAAGTTTCGGATTGGGATTCAACAAGAATTTGTGGTTCGGATTCGGTTGTGAAAAAGCCGAATCCAGCAATGTTCGGCAATATGTTTTTAAGTTTTAAACAATAAAAATTTTAAATAACTTGTTAATTAATTAAAAAATTGTTCCCGGTCACAAATTTCAAACCTGAGGCCGGGAACGAAATATATCAGGGTTTAAAAGTTATGCGATTGTCATTGCGTTAATATTCTGAAATAAATTATAGATATAACTAAAATTTGCAACATGTAAGATTCGGAATCGGCAAATTTACAGTACTTTCGGATTCGGTCAAATCGTGGCCTTGGTTCAATGCTACTCTGACACGAACTGCTGCAGTTGGAATTCTGCAAAATTACATGTGGAAACAGACGAGATCAGTTCGAATAGTGGTTCTACATTTTGAACGCTAGTTTTACTAGTTCGAAATTGACAAGGCCTATCACTCTGAGTTGCAGCCGGGTCCGGATATTCCGGTTATTACAGATATTTTCGCCGAAAAATTCCTGTCAATACATTTGAAAAAAAACACTCCCAACATGTCTCGTAAGATAACTTTGGTATGTCGTATGTAAAAACAAACTGCAGAAAAAAAGTTAGTCAACAGGCTCCACCTTTGAGTAATATGTAATCTGCGTAGATATCCTGGGTTACGATTACGAATGTTTAATTAGGAATGGTTGGAATGTTCGGGATGCAGAGACATGACATCTCATTTTAAGTTATTGATTCGACATTTTAGTTAATGATTGACTTGAAATACATTTTTGTTGTTGTTGTGTTGGCGTTTCCTTCCATTTGTTGTGGGCCCATTAGATCTGTAGGAATGCAGCAGCTTCGATTGGCCTCATTCAGAGGTCCCAGATGGTCAGCATAGTTTTGTTTTGCGGGCATGAGAACAGGTGTGCGTCGCGAGGAGTTCACTTGCATCGTGGCCAGGTGTTGGATATTGAGTTGTCAAGCTTGTGCATGTAGTTGTAGAGTGCATAGCTGTAGTCCGACCTCAGTTGTAAATGTTTCGCGCGTGTCTTGCTTTGCAGACTGGATTAGTTCACGTTGATTTTTTGTGAATGACGTTAGTTGCTGCGCATCGCATACTGCCCATTTATATTTTGCACAGTGAGCTGCTAGTATATAGATTAAGACCGAAATTCTTTTCCATCTTTAAAAAATTAGGATCATGTTCAGTTTTTAAGTTATCATCGGGCTCGGGTATACCCGAAAAATAAATCGGGGTCTGGGTTTGCATTGTTAAAAATTCCGGGTCTGATTTTCATTCTTGAAAACAGGCCAGAGGAATGTGAAGCCAATTGATATCGTCGATTTCATACTTAACATAGAAACTGTCGAGATCCATTTGTGTGTACAACATCGACTTGATTCTCAACCAGTTAATCGTTTACCACACGATGTAACGTTCCTGTTCTTCAGAATCTGTTTGGCTAAGTCTGGGAAGTTCAGCCATTCCGCGATTCTTGGTTCAAGAATGTCATAACCAATATTGTGCATGATTTTGACCCAATCGCCGGGGACGTATATGTTTTGGGTTTTGGACTGCGGTTCAACGGCAGAATGGGCTTTATCGCATTTCATATGGGAATGACCGCCTTCCATGAACTAAAATATTTAGCACTACTCACGTATTGTGAATGATATGTGCATGTAATATTCATTGGTTATACATAAACTACTAAAACATCATGCCTGCTACGAAACGGTTGAAATGTTAGGCTTAGGCTTACGCATCAAAAAATTAGAACTATGCTTGCTATTATAAAAGACTTCTTGGGTTAAGAATAATGCCTACCTTATGCTCAATTGACACCATATGTTTATTCTTGGATAGAAAATGCAGAAACATTACTGCGATGGCCTGGTTCCGGTTTTACCGTGCTGCTGTATCGCTGTACAGTATGAGGCAACGAACGGTGGCCGGGAGCTGCATTAGACATCAATAAATGGCAGATGCGCACTCCGTCGACCTTTTCGGCCTATTGTTTCGTTCCATACGACGCACAAAACTTTCTTTGTGGCGTGAACATAAATCGTTAGATTGAATGTTGACAGTTTTCTTTTGTAATGCATATTTGATTCTTGGGTACACGGGGTTACCAGAATCTTTTCTAAATCAAAAGACGCTGTAACCACCGAATTGTCAGCTTTCGCAATTGCTGTATCTTGGCGCTGTGCTGCGAAGGCTTGACCCATCCGTCGTTTATGGGCGGCGTTTTGCTTTAACTTCATCGTTTACTTTTTGCTCAGGAGGCAAAATTTTAAACGCGTGACATTCGTCGCACAAGTCACTCCTTGACCCAAATATCGTAGAATACCTGCATTGCATGGGGTTTTCGACAGACTTACGGAATCCAGGGTACTGCTTAGGCGTACGTCAGCCTGGCTGCAGATATTTGTGTTGGGAGCCTTTACGGCCGTAATGCGACTGTTCGGCTGGTAGGTTTCGCAGAAATTGACGTACCACCTCAGAGCGCTCATAGCTGGTTTTGTTGGCTGGTACGTGGCGACCCCTTTTGTCGGGTGGAGCCATGCCCACTTTCTTGCTGAAGCCAACCGGAATTTCCTTTCCATCAACGGTAAAAATTAGTCAATCGTTTTGTTCGTTTTGCAGCTACATAATGTTTCTGAGCCACAGTTGGGCGTTTGACATCTCTGCTTGTGATGTGGTTCACGATGAACGACTGTTGTTGTGCATGATTTAACCCCATAAAAGCGTCCCGGATATTCGTGCGATTTTCTTCGTTTATACTTCTAGCGTCGCATTTCAGTTTGTATTTGCACACAGACATTTTGAACTCCTTGGCTGGAATAACTTTCCCCTTATGATTGAAATGTTCTAACCCCTGATTGGTTATTTCCTTGATTTGTCCTCGCTTGGCTTGTTTACGCTGACGTGCTGGCGGTGCGCGCTCCGCCAGTTGAATGCTTGTCAAGGTGTTTTCTATTACTTGGTCTGCAATGATTGGTGCTGCATCATCCTGGTACCACTTGACTTGATTCATAACGTCCGCAATAACGCTGTCTACAGAG
The DNA here is from genome assembly GCA_030248215.1 of Enoplolaimus lenunculus. Classification (NCBI taxonomy): domain Eukaryota; kingdom Metazoa; phylum Nematoda; class Enoplea; order Enoplida; family Thoracostomopsidae; genus Enoplolaimus; species Enoplolaimus lenunculus. Next base: position 81,918 of record JASANG010001869.1, read on the forward strand.
TTCTCGTCAATTATTTCAGGTCGCTGGTATCGACAGTTTTTGCTTCGTTTCAAAGCGACTCGCTCGTCATCCGATGGCGTCCACTCGGGGTCGCTTTCAGATGACTCAGATAAAGAATGCGATCTGAATTTAGCAGGCGGCACGGACACAGGAGGGTGACCGCGCATTGTTACCAAGTTGCAGTCATCGTCACTAGTAATGGTGGCCTGAAATATAATTTTCAATAGCAGTAGAGCCCAAGGTGCCGAACGGAACTGTATTATATCGAAATCTAAAACAGAATCGGTGCTTGTTTTCAACCACAACTCTAACCGAACTTGAAATCCCGTTTACAACCTGGTAATACCCTTCAAAAACAATTGTTTCTTTTGCTTACTGCGCGCGGATCGTTTTGAAATAGTTGCTTGAAAATTACATGTTACTGCGTTAAGAAAATACCTTTAAATTTTAGCACGCTGTCATTGGAATGGAATGATTTATTGAGCGGATTGTAATTTAGATCAATGTCGTACCTTATGTCGGTTTCTGAATCGCTCAACAGCGAGTTCCGCTTTTGTCCACGTAATATGGCGGATCCATGTGGTATTCCTGTTGATTTTCGAAACAAAACCACTTGTGCCAGGCATACATTCTAACGCGACCGCATCTCGATCGCTTGTATCAGCCATCACATCGCTTGGTTTGCCTGTTATGGCATCGCAAGCAGACGTCACGAACGCAGGGGCGGTCGCCGGAGCTACGACGGCTGTTAAATCGTCGTGACTTGTTTGTATTTGATCGTGAAAACCTGCTGATTTGAGATGACCGCGAATAATTATGCAAACATCATCGTGCAAGCGTAGCTCTGTGCAGTAGTCTAGTGTGGCCTTTGAAACTGCCTGAAGTCGCGGACCTAAAGCAACAAAATTTGTGTTTAAACTCGAGATAAAACATTGCATGAAACACCTGATTTAGGCATTTATGTAATATTTTTAATGTTTTTAATTAAGTATTAAGTGTTAACCAACGGAGATCAGAATAATAATCAGCAACAAATTTTGAACAGTGTGACTTATTTGGGAGCGTAAGTTAACATAGCTCACCGTAAGATTTTAAGCATTTGTGCAAATTTTTGTGGTAAAACGGTATCACATGACGATTGTGCAACTTTGCGCTGGAGTTTGTTCCAAAAAACTCGAACCATTGTTGATAAGATGAAGGTTTAGGCAGATTTGCATTCTTGACGGCTTCAGCAGACAACTCAGTATTTTTAAATCTGATCGCAACTAAGAAGCAAAACGTTGAATTTATAAACTTTGATGTGTATACCACTTAGTGCTTCAATGCTTCTTTGCGAACTTAAAATATACAATATATTATTATATGTTACTAAATATTGAGAATCGTTTGCAGAAATATACAAAAACATCATATTTAGACATACTTGGATTACGATTACGAATGTTTAAGTAAAAATGGTATCTCATTTTAAGTTAAAATAAAAAAAGTGTCTAGCAATAAACTTACACGAAACATATTATAGGAGACACTACCGTGTCCCTATGATTAATTCGACATTTTAGTTAATGATTTACTTGAAATACATTTTTGTCAATAACATTAGTCGCGGCGCATTGCATACTGCCCAATCATATTCTACACACTGAGCTGTTAATATATAGATAGAGATCGAAATTCTTTTCTGTCTTTAAAAATTAGGATCATGTTCAGTTTTTAAGTTATAATCGGGCTCGGATTTGATCGAAAATAAATCGGGTCCGGGTGTGCATTGTTAAAAATTCCGAGTCCGGATGTTTATTCTTAAAAATTCCGTGTCCGGTTTTTTCTTAAGAATGCGACCTCTAGTTCTGATGTTTAAGTTTTCGGAACAATTTTGCGTATAGTTTTTATCATCACCAGCAAATCAGCTGTATGTTTAATATTAATTGAATCATTTTATCGAATTTTACCTATATCCACTGGCGGATTGGAATTTTCAAAGAAAGGCGACTTTAAGAAGATTGTGATGAAAATAACAAACCTGAATTTTGTACTGATTAAAGTTTAATGCATTGCAAGTCATTGACAAAACTTCATGCTCAGAAAGCTTTGCGACTAGCCGCTCGGTGGCCTTTTTGTTTCGTCCATTTATATATATACAACTGCGAGAATGTAGTTTTTAGTTTGTGATTGTGATCCAACTGGCTCAACCAGTGGCTTGTGTGGTGAGAAAGGCGGCCAGTGCACATGCAAAGATAACGTCATTGGCCGGCGATGTGACCAATGCGCTCCAGGAACATTTGGATTCGGGCCTCAGGGATGTAGTGGTAAGTGTTTCGGCTGGTGCATTATCATTGTTGGTTTATGTTTTCGCGTTCACGGTTTATGGAAATGTTTAAACTGAGTTTTGGTGTGAAACACTGTTTTTCAAAAAGGTTATTAACTCAAATTTTTGCGCAACAAACTTTTTTAAAATGTTTAAACAATATTCTAAGCGATAACTAGCTGCACGTACGAAACAATGACTGAAACAGCGAAAACTGACCTGATTTACCTCTCCGAATTTTTTCAATTACTACTTGAAGTCTTCCTATCTGTGTCGATCGCAGTTTTTAGCGTCATGTATTTTTAATTTGAGCACTGGTAAATTTGGTTTTAATGTTTTTATATATATATATATATATATATATATATATATATATATATATATATATATATATATATATATATATGTATGTAAGCTTTATAATTAACAATATATTAAATGCACATATGTAAATTTTTCGTTTGGCGCAGCAAAATTACTTTTGGCAGGTTTACTATTTTCGATAGCTTGAAAGTGGTCTATACTTTCTGATTATTATACCTTACGGCTGCGCATGTGAATTGCCACATGGCGCCGCATAACAATTTATCAATAAAACAACTCGGTCGACGCCGCGCGATAAGTATAGCGCCACCCTATATGGGGTTGCTGTGTATTCTTGCCACAACATCGCGTTTTGTTTTTGATTAAAAATGGGAGTTTGTGATATAACGGCATGATTTGGTGAATGAGTTTGGTGATTAATATTTCACCTTTGTTTTAATGGTAAAATTTTTTGAATCGAACGTAACCAGCACCAACGGCTGAAAGCCATTTGGTGTTCGTGTTATTGTGTACATATGCACGTAAGATGGACGTCTTATAATAAAAATTGTCTTCTAATGCTATTTGAACTGTGTACCGAAGGCAGTCATCCCGGACAAAATTGAGAAATATAATCTTTTACTTGTGTTTAAAGCCTGTGGATGTGATAGCGTTGGCGCACAAGACAACTTTTGTGACATCAGCACCGGGAAATGCAAGTGTCATGTCAACGTATACGGACGCCGTTGTGACGAATGTGAGCCTGGGTACTGGGCGTTTCCAAATTGCCGACCTTGTACGTGCAATGGACACGCGGATATTTGCGATCAGAAGACTGGCGCATGCATTGATTGTCGTGATTTGGCTGCGGGACCGCAATGCGAAAGGCAAGTTTAGTCTTGAGCCAACGAAACTTTATTTTGTTGGAATAATGGTTAGTCTCTGTTTTAAAAAAGGGGGCGCATCCGCAGCGCGTAATTTCTGTGCTTACTATTTCTTGTAAATAATTGATCATAGAATATTCCACCACTCTGGTTGCTATTCGAATAAAGCCAGATTTTGGATGTTTTAGATGCCAAGATGGTTACTACGGAGATCCACGGATCGGAATAAATCTTGCGTGCCGGCCATGCCCGTGTCCCGGTGGCCCAGATTCAAAACGGCAACATGCAGACACGTGTTATATCACACGGCCAAATGATGATACTGATGTTATTAGATGCAACTGTCATCAGGGATATGTGGGTAAGTCTTTTTCCTGGGGGTTTTGGTGGGATCAAAATATATCGTAATTTATTTTCCAACAATTAGTTCTTGACAGTTTTTACTTTTGTACTCAATTAGATTTAGAATAAAGAGGCTGTGCATGTTGTAATATTTCAGGCGAACGCTGCGATCAGTGTGCAATCAATTATTTTGGTGATCCAAACGAAGCATTTGGAACGTGTGAAGCGTGTGAATGCAACGGAAATATTGATGTTCGTGTTGAAGGTTCTTGTGACGCAGCGAGTGGGAAATGCATTAAATGTCTGTTCAATACGGTCGGTGACGCATGTGAGCATTGTATGGAAGGGTATTTTGGGAATGCAACAAGTCAACAATGTGCAAGGTAAGCAAACTCATTTCAAGGAAGGATGATTGGTGTAATACTGCATGGCTTCGTGGAAGAATTTTCGGCAGTGATTCATAGGTTGTGAATTCTAGCAGTCCGCGTGTTGGCTTTCTAGTAACGTAGTTAATTAAGACCTAAAAGGCCTGTTGTCAGCGACAATGATCAATTTCTGCTGTGTTTTTGTGATTATTTTGTCTCTACAACTATCGATATTTGGTTTGGGTAGAATCGTTGTTCGGACTCTGGCTGGCGTTCTGGTTTCCGTTTTCCGCAGAAAATTATCCGAAATTGAATAAATTAGAATGGAAACAAACGTTTTTTATAAGCATTGTGTGATATTTTCAGTCAGTTGTGATCTGGTATAAATTATTCGGTGTTTTAAGGTTCAACATTGCAATCAGTCATTGGAATTGCAGTGAGAATTTGTGTTCGATGTTTTAGTATCGTTGACATTTTTTTAGCCCGTCTTATCCTATTTCACATTTTAATTTCAGATGCGTATGCAACGATTACGGCACGGACAGTTCAGGCGGGCCGTGTGATCGCGTGTCTGGCCGGTGTCCTTGTCTGCCGAATGTTCATGGCGCTGCGTGTGATGAATGCGAAGAAAATCATTGGAATATCACTTCCGGGTCTGGTTGTGTCGCTTGCAGTTGCGATCCGCTTGGAGTGATTACTGTTCGGACACGAACCGAAGATGGCGACGACGTTGAAACGCCGTATTTACAGTGCAATTTGATCGATGGAGAATGTCGATGTGTGTTTTGAGTTTTATCTGTTGATTTCTAGTTTGGCTTCTTGTAGCATAACTTGTAGCTGCCAATACCTATTTTACTACGTGATGCTTAAAGAACCGTTAGATTTACTACATTATGCATAAAAAATGGGAAACTAAAATTAAAGCGTAACAGGAAGCTAATATATTGCTGTGACAACTGTTCATTTCAGCATTTTTTAATACAAATGCGAGAGACAGCGTAGTTCTATAATGTGATGCGCTGCTGAGCGCCAGCAAGTGAAGTTCAAAGTATTGAAGCTCGCCGCTTAATGCAAAAAGTGTCGAAAATAATTGACATTTTTCCTGTCTAGAACGTTGCTTATGATAATTGTCGCATCGACCCGATTACCACAGATGTCTAAATACTACGTTCCTAATTTTCAGAGCATCATGTTGTATTGTACCTCGGTTTAATGTTTAAAGGCGTTTGAAAGAGTGGTTATTAGTTTTACCTGCTACTGCATTTTACAGCGATGCTTTTGTTTTTATTATTTAGGTAAGCCGGAACGTGGAGGCCGCACCTGTTCAGAGTGTAAAGATTTGTATTGGGGTGATCCGACAGTCGAGTGTGAAAGTGAGTAGTATGCGTACGTCACTTGATCTTAATGTGTAACATCTCCGAAACCAAGATTTTCAACCATTTTAAACGTCATTAATAGAACTGATATTATTAGTTGTCACGAGACCTGAGCATGTTCAAGCGCGTATCCAGATGGGACCAGGTGTCAACTCTCAGTGGGATTTTTGTTCAGCACTTTTTGACACGGTTTCAGTTTCCAGTAATCCCCTCGAATTTGTGATATAACGTCCCTTTTTCTGAAATCCTGGCTACGCTCATGAAAATTTCACTGTTAATGTTATCGGTAGAACATTATGAATAAATCACAGACCCCACATCTGAGTTGCACCGATGGTTGAAGCTCGTACTTTTTGTTAGGGTAGCAACTTGTTGTTAAATGCTTTGTGTATCCGGTGCCTTTTAGTGCCGTACGGTAATTGGCATGTGATGTCGCACGTCGGACGGCACCTGCACGCTGCGACCAACATTAAAATCATCAAAAAGTATGTCACCACGCTAAGTCTTATCAGCTTTAAATTGCGTATTACTCAATCAGGGACCCCATTCTGCCAAAGCTCGGCTATTGCCCGTATATAATGGTAAGATATTCAATATGTTAAACAATGTGGCGCCAGTGTTATTTTTCTCATTTTGCCTCCGACTGAAAATCCGGTATGTCTTTACTTTCTGAAATTGCGTTTGCACACACAGGTTTTCATGACCGGTGACTACCTCAGAATTGTCTGGTTTGTTTTTTGTTACAGGATGTGACTGCAATCACATCGGTTCTTCCACATATCAATGCAATCGTCAAAGTGGACAGTGTGAATGTCATGAACGCTTTGGAGGCTATCGTTGTGACCAATGTGCGCGAGGATATACCGGGACGTTTCCCAACTGCGAACCGTGTGGTGAATGCTTTCAACAGTGGGACCGAACGCTAACTGAGCTGAAAGGTGTGCTATTCGTGTTGTGGCCCACAACACAGATTCTGTCGAAAAATCTAATTAAAAATTATATAGAATGTAAATTGAAAACGAAATTACTTCAAAATGCTTCTAAATTGGATAAAACAACATTGATTTTTTCGGTAGCTACATTAGGCATTATTTGACTGGAAAGTTCTGTTTTTCTCTTGTTAAGTTTTTAAAGATTGTGAAGTGAACCAAAGCAAATTGTATAGTGAGAGCGTTCTTCAAGGTGTCTGGACATCGTTCACAATAAATTGCGTACACGATTTGTCACTAATTATATGTTTGGCTTGTACAACAGTGTTGAAAAAATCCGCGTCTGACGGTTGAATATTCAAACATTGTTCGAGCGAAAAAAAGTTAGTGCTGCATCTACACTATTTTAACAACGATGATTTTAGTGAACTTGTTTGTCGAATTTTGTACAATTGTCGTTGCTTGTCAGCACCATTTGTGCCCACTTATTCGATATCTTCTCGCATACACGTCACCAGTGATTTTAAGTCGGTCAGGTCAGGTAGAGTGAGAATATTGTATGATAGACGCGCGGAATTGTTTTGTTGGAAAGCTGGGTCCTGTTGGGAGTTCGCCAGACAACTTTTATATCGCTTCGCTTTACACTACGGGATTTCTTATTTCTCTGGGGGTCCGCTTGGGTCGTTCTTTTTATATAGTTATGTTTACGCTGTTTTTTTATGTTGAGAGCTCTCGCATGCATGGCTATGTCTTCATCATCATCTGTACTGGGTTGTTTTACTGTTTCGTTTGATTTTGGATTGACGTACTGAAGATTCTTAGATTCGTTTTCTGCAGGCTGTCATCAGGTTTGGGAAACGGTCAGATAGCTGGTCTCTGTTTAATATCTAGCAATACACACCTGGCTTCGCTATCCTGTATACGTTTGCCCGATAAGCAATACACACCTGGCTTCGCTATCCTGTATACGTTTGCCCGATACCATATTATGGACATGACTACGAATATCATTAAACAACTTGAATATATGTTATGCGTTTTGCTGTGATTACATTTCCTTTCAAGTCAGAGTTATAAGCTCCACTTTTGTAGGAAAATAAAGAAATCTAACTGAGGGTCTTCAGTAAACTTATACTTTGCGCGAATGAACTACATTGAACAGCGCACATTTTATCTAACTGTTTAGACGCGACATCTGGGTAACATCCTCTTCCTGTTCCGTAAAATTCTCTGTCTGGCTCCGGTTTTCGGTAACATTAATTTCCGATCACACCATGGTCTTAGGTTTGCGGGTCATTGCTTGTATTCACCAAAAAGCTGTAGAGTTCTTTCTAGTTATTGTTCGGAGATGATGATGTAGCTCTAAACCTTGCAGTATTGTGTCAAAACGCAGGTATTGTACAGTGTTGTTGTAAAAATCTTCGGTAATTCAATTTTTTCCTTACAAACTGTAGCAGTGAGATACTTTATTCTGTCTTGATATCTGGGAACGCTAAAAATTTTGATGGTTTGAATCTCTTGGAGTGTGAAGGTATTGAAAATCTACGCTCAATTTTGATTTGTGATTTAGCATTTAATTGTTGCGACAATTTTAATTCGTTGGTGGTTTTGTAACGTTTTAACATTTCGCTGCTCTGCTTTACTTCGTTATTTTGCTGATGTCCTTATCGCCAAGCTTTGTTGAATCATTTTGGAGCTGTATATTTTAGTTGTAAGCGTCGCATGGACTATTGTTTTTAAGAGGGGTTGAACTGTTACCGGAACAATAGTGTAACGATGTTATATTTGGACATTAGTTTCATTTCAAACGCCGTTTCGACCAAAATATATTCTCAATTTCAAGAATTGGTCTTCGTTATTCAAATTTAGATGTCCAAATTTTTGTACGGTTGTGTTGTGGGTCTCCTGTTATGGAAAGGTTGAGACTGATGTTGAGACACCGTTAGCTGCTTTTCTCAATTTTGGTAGATTTGTATTTGCTATTATGCATGCTGAACACGCATTTATTTCAGTGGAAACACAGCGTTTGATCGCAGAAGCAGGAGAACTTGAAGATTCTGGTGTAACGTCAGTTTACGACGAAGAGTTTAGTTCGATGGAAGCGAAATTGACAGCTGTTGAAGAAAAGCTTGAAACCGCAAATGTGACTGCCGATCAGTTGGACCGGTTCAAGGTTCGACTCGAAGAACTCAAGTAAATATTGGTTTTTGTAATTTTTGCATTTTGCTGGCAACTACGATTAATTTTTCAACTACGTATTTGCTGCTGTTTATGATAGATAGATATAGTATATAGGAAATTTAAAGGAATAGAAAGATCTGTTTAGCCTGTTTAATGTTCGGATTTCAAATTCTCAGTGTGAATAAGTCTTAACTCTTTAGATGCATTGCAGTAGTACTGGCTAGAAGGAGTTTTCTCCATTTACTTTTAGAACTTCGCCATTGCTAAGCAGCGCCTGTTGTTTTGGTATTTGCGTTCATCAATTCTATGTGTCATATTTCTAATTAGTATTATTTGCTTCAATTTTGGCAGAAATGAGACGAAAAAAGCGCGGCAATCGCAAGAAGTATTCGACAAAGAAGTTACCGATGTTCGATCTGATGTCGATCTTGCACGAGCGAATCTTGATGCATTTATAGACAAAGCAAATCATTTGAAAGAGAAAGCGGCGGAATTGAAACAGAACGCAACAGGACTACGCGAGTCTGACGTTGAAGGTATGTGCGCCCAATGGTTTTCCATCTTAAATAGCCACTTATGCAAATGTGTTTTCACCACTTGTAAGTACTGTACAAAATCCGCACACTGCACGCCATTTCTGGACTTTTTAGCGTACTCTGACTTGTGCTATTACTTCGTATGACTTAACACCACTAGCAGTCCCAGTATGTTTAGGGACAGACAGGCTTGCTTTAATAATATGCTTTTCAAGCTAGTGTATTAAATTTGCATTGTTTGCAATATATTTTTGCAGCATTCCGTGTAACATATTTATAAGAGTATATGTAAATATTTAAGGCGCTTATAACATTACACAAGAAGCGTATCACGAATCAGAAAGTGCAAAAGCCCGTGCTGAGAGCGCCCTTGACACCATTACGCGATCTGAATCTGCGCGCAACGAAGCAAAAAGCATTTTGGATAGAAATCGCGAACAATTTGAAGAACGGTACGAACAGAATCAAAAAGACTTGACGAGTCTTGATGAAAAATTCAATAGTTTGAAAACACAGATTCCGAAGCTCAACGAAATGGTATGGATACGTTTTACTTTTAATAATAATTATTATTATTATAATAACAATAAAATTGTCTCGGTTTAAATTGAGTGGGATTAATTTTCTTAAACAGCGTGTGAAGCAAATGCCGAGTTTGCATGACGATTATCTGTAAGATATCGTGTTCAAGTTGTAATTTCAACTATTGTTGAAAATTTATTATAACAGATTTATTTAAAAACAGTTTACCTGCAAACATATTAGCAAAGTAATTTTGAAGTTTATAGAAGCTTAACACACTTTTAGCTGTTGAGGCTTTTGTGTTTACTTAAATGGTGTGATGTGGGGAAAGCTTTTTAATAATCGCTGCTTCTGCATGACGCGGCATACATAAATGGCACTTCATTAGTTTTAGGTATGTGGCGCTGAAGCCGAATGCGACCCTGTTTGCGGCGGCGCTGGCTGTGGTGTTTGCGGCGGAGACGCATGTCCAAAAGGCGCCGTCACAAAAGCTAATCAAGCGCATGAAGTTGCGACTAAAGCACAAACGGTGTTGAATAAGAAACTTGAAGAAACGACGGAAATTTTGCGCAAGGTTTGTTTTTGAAGAAGTGCTTGTGTGGCGGTAAAAACCGTCCACTTCAAATTTTAGGATTAATGAATGATCTCTAAACAAATCAGAGTTTGAATGTTGGTGTACTTTTTAAGATACTAAAGCAGAAACGGCCCGTGACTGGTGCAGTAGACGTAGCTAATATATAATTTTGAGCGCAAACTGCTGGACGGCAACAATAAATTGCATGTGTCATGACTGTCTTTGCTATTGTTTTACAGTTGGACGAAGCCAATCTTGAAGCAAAGCGATCACTTGGCGATGCAAAACGGGCCTACTCAGAAGCGTTAAGGACCGCTGAGCGAGCGAATGCAACCCGGAATCGGCTTGAAGAGCTGCTGGACAGGATGAACGCATTTTTAAATGGTAGTGAGAAGGCAACCCCGGATGAGATTCGCGTGCTGTCACAAGAAGTAAGCGAGCATCTAGTGTTAAACTAATTCTGATAATGTAAAGCAGCGATACCTATGTCTATCTAACGACACCGATACTGATACGATACCCTAATTTTACCGATGCCGATTTCTATATATTGGTTCTGCACTATAAGCAGCCTCTTGTCTAGAACGTACGACTCCAGTTTGGCACAGTGATATCCCGGAACAGGTTGTTTTACACTAGATAGTATTATTAACAGGATACACAATTAAAATACGTTGCCGAGATTTTAGCCAGCTTGTTTTCACTTATACTAATTATATAGAACAATCATACTGTTCGTATTTTAGATTTTAAACATGTCAATTCCGCTGAAAACGGACGAAATTGAATCGATGAGTGAGCAAATTCGAGTAACACTGGGAAAATTGAAAAATATAGATACAATTTTGGCCGAAACACGAAACAATCTAACCCGAGCGTCTGAACTGAACAGCGCCGCGAACCGAGCCAAGTGAGTTTTTGATTAGGTGATGATGGGAATATTTAATTTTCCAAGAATACAAATTTTTGATTGGGTTGTGCTAATAATCGTCAAATTAGGCAGATATCATCGGTGTCTGTTACGACAGTTACTGGAACAGTTTGTATTTCATGGTAAGTTTACTTTTCCATGAAATAATTGTTATTTTACTTATCCAACATTGATTGAAATTGTTTCAAGTATTTTTTGAATAATTGTTTATTTAACGTTTGAAGTCACTCATTTTGTTTCATTGGTGTTGACTTTACCATTGATTCGCAGTGTTTGATAATATTGTTTAGGATTGACGCGGAAGATATTCTGGCAACGATTACAAACGTGATCGAAGCGTTAGAGCGTGCAAAAGTGGCACAACAGGGCGCTGAAGCTGCAATATCTCAGGCTACCGCTGATATCGGGACGGCGTCTGAAAATTTAGAAAAGGTACTAAAATATTCATGGTTTTGTATAAATCGGACCAGAGATAATGTTTTTCAACGTAGAAAGCAATGGTTTAGTACTAAATTGCGCTTGGTTTCTCGAGCGCCAGCATTTTTTCATTAGTCAGAAATTCAGTGTCCATCACTATTTGAGTAGACTTTCTCGATTTATGATTGACTGGCGCTCCGTGCTGCGACGCAATATTACAATGCAGCTGACTATTCTAGATTGGTAATGCAACAGCGGAAGTGTCAGAAAAAGCGGACGCTGCGAAACAAGACATCGAAGAATTAAAATCAAAGCTGGGAAGCATCAAAGTTGGCTATGTTCAGGTTGATTTGGATCTCAAAAAAGCACAGGAGCTTAAACTTGGAGCTCAGGCCACCGTCAATTATGCGAGCGATGTATGTTTATCATGGAAAGGATCATAGTTTTTACGAATCTAATTGTATCAACAGTATGGGATATCTTAAGGAGCAGGCGGGATAATCAAAAATACTGCAAGCTGAAAGCGAAAATAATATGGCTTCGTATTATTTGTCCGATGGAGAGCTGAGCCGAATTGTGAACGGTTTTCCGTCGAGTTTTGTCGGACAACTTGCTTTTAACAGGACCTATGAATTTTTTATGCAGATCTTATTAATTTATTTTCGATGTGTATATAAGTTGTGTGTTCTGTCATACGGCCTAACTTTCTTTTACAATAATATAATCCAGTCAATTTGGCTGTTTGAATATTTGAACATTTTAACATAACTTACTGTAGTCATAGGTTAAACCTCCCTTGAGTTTTGTAGGGTTGGAGCTATTCCCAGTACATATTCGGTTAATTGCTCGCTACATAGAAGGATGTGCTTCGTTACGTACTCTCTCATGTAAGGGCCATAACACAACTGTTCTATGCTTTGGTTGTTGATTGCTTGTTATATTTAGTTTACAAAAAGGAATCTAATATACCAATGCAAAATCACGTACTCTAGGCATTCCAACGTTGTTGATGCAGACTTAAAAAGGTTTTTACAGTATTTGGAAGTCGCTGAAAAGAAGCAAAAAGAAGCACAAGATCGGTTGAAGGAGAAAAGTGGCGGGGATGTGCAACCACCTTCTGGTACAGACGGTGCTGCCGGTGGTTCTATTGCTGAAAATTTACGACATCGTGCAACCAAACTGTTACAACAAACCAACGAACATTTGCAAAATATTAAAGGTAATTTATGGGCTTAATTTTATAGTGGTTGAATACAAGCAAGATTAAGACAATCAATGGTAGGATATATACAAAGTCTTTAGTTGATAAAGTAAGTACGAATATAGTGGTCGTTAAGTAAGTTTAATTCCACACTCACACATTTATCTAGTAATCGATCTTTGTTATGGTTTACATATTGTATTTTTTTTAATTTTAAATTTTGAAATAAGCTTAGCGGTGGTTTTAAAGATTGTGTTTTCTCTGGGTATCCAGTATTTTTTCTATCGGTGCCAATTGTCGCTTTTAGTTTTTTCTTTCGGATTTACTGCATAAGCAGGGTAATTGCAGATGGCGTACGAATTGCACTGTAGTATACGTCTGCGGTTTAGCCAAACTTACACGCCATACATCTTTCTCTCGGGAGTGTTATCATTCTATGCTTTGATGCATGTAAACAATTGAAACATTGAATGCATCGGCATGCTGCATGTTGAATGTTTGCCTTGTTCCACTTTTACATGTTTACTTATCCTCACGTAATGTTAATTCTATAGTTAGCAAAAGTTTCACCTTCCACATACTACAGTTTGTTTCCTAAACCCAAGATTAAACTGAGGAGAAGTTTGATCCTGAGCCTCTGTCTATTTTATTAATTGCATCATTTTGTAGAGGGTATTTTTGTACATTGTAAGCATATAAACAAGTACCGTTTCATCAGTTAACATAGACCAGATTTTTATATCATATCTAATCTCAGATTGTTAAATATATTATGTGACACACACTGAGTGTTCCCTCTATGATTTTTTATGTACTGTATTGGCTAACAAGTTTTGCGTTGACCTGGCATTTGCATGCATTGTTTGATTTTGCGTCTATCACCTTCCCCTGTGTTCGGTTTCCTTAAAACTTCTACCAAAAAGGCTCTTTTTGTTAAACTTTCCAAATAAATATCGTGCTGAAATGTGCGAACAAGTGTGGAAGAAAGATATAATTTGTTTAAAGTTTGGAAACTTTATTCCTGGTTTAATTTCTGTTGAAATTTTGGTATAATTAAGCACAATATTATCCTATTGAAATGCGTGCGTTTTTTGCTGTGACGAATTTTTGTCCAATACATTCATTCTTGATGCGTCAGTTAAATAAATTGTAATGAAACAAGCCTTATCTCAGTGTTCAGATCTCATTGTAGCACAGCTACTTACAAACATAAAATTTTCTCAAGTGCACTGTATTTGAATTTGATATTTTACAAATTGGAATGTGATAAGAAACTGGCTTTTTGCAGTAAGGTAGGGTATGCATGCTTGCTCATAAAGAGTGATTCTTTAAGTTTCAGTACGAACAATGATTGAAACTTTGTGTTGTGGTCAACTTATTGACGTTAGTTAGAATGAAAGTGCTTAAAAGTTACCTACGTATTTTGTTTGACCAAATTTTCATCAATCCCGTCCTGACCTACATAAATTACAACCACTGAGGTCATTCATTTCGTTTTGTTTTTATGTTGCTTCGAAGTGAATATAGAGTATGGTTTAGTATTTTTAGAAAAATGCGTATTTTACATGACTTGAGTGTAATTTTAATTTAAAAATGTCTTAGTCTCGCCATGTTACAGAATTGGATTCACAAGTCAACGCAGATGAAGATAAATTAGATGGCTATGCGCGGCGGGTTGCAACGCTCCTGTCTCGAATTGAAGTTCAATCTGCCAGCTTGGAGACGTACATGAGCCAAGCGTCGAGTTGCCAATGTAGTCCTGGTGTCAAAGATCCTGAAGTGCACCCGGACGAATGTCCGTTGCAGTAATTTGATATAAACGGCTGCAGCGCCTGTAGCTATCACGGTTCCTACAGGAAGTAATATTTGTTGCAACAAGAACATGAACAAGCACTGGTAGCTATGTATTTGTTATATCGCATGCTTAAATTTTTAGTTTGAAGATATATTGAAAGCACAATTTTTGTGAGTGTCGTGTTTATTTTTCTGTTGATTGAGCGAATTATTCTGAAATACATGGTTTTTCACTCGGTCACCGCGTTACTATACTATAGCTTGGTTTGGTTAATTATAGCTTCGTGAAATGCGTTGAAATACAGTATCTGTAGAAAGTCGATTCCGAGAAAGTTAGAGAATGGCATGCTAGCGTACAAAATATAATTTTGAGTCAAGGAATACGAAACTTGTTATTCTTTTAATCAGTCACTGGAGAGTCGTATATTTTGTTGATTCACACAGGCATTGCGAATAGTTTACCATTTTTTATTTTGTTATTATATGCTGTGTTTGTTTTTAATTTTTTACATGCTATTTTTTGTAAAACCACCACCACCGTTTGCCTGTCAGTCAATCGAAAAAGTAGTATTACTAGTGTTCGTTTGCGACGCTTTTCTCGAAAAAATCTTTAGATAAAATTACATTGTGCGAAAAAGAAAATTTCTCGGATTAAAGACCTCTTCTGGAGATTCAGTTAAGTGTCCGTTTTATTTAGTTTTACGAATAATTTACTTTGAATTTTGGACTCTGCATGCTGCTTGGATCATACCACGTCTTAATTGTGTTACTAGTATTTTATCCTGATACCTATGTATCTATCTATTGTGCCAATAATTCTATCTTTTGAGATGGCTAGATTATTTATTTACATATTCTTGTGTTTATTGTTTTATTTTACCTATATTTTTCATGTGTTAATTGTATGAATGTTACAAGATCATCAAATTACAATCACGGTTTTTCATGTTAGGTTTATCTGTTTTGGGAACTTGTCATACTACGTACCGAAATCTTACGTAGTCAACCAATTGTATGTATATAAGCATATTTTATATTTTGACATAAGCTGAGTTTTTTTATATTTTTACTTAGGTTTTTTTGTCCGAGTTTTTATTTTTGTAGTGCCACAAGAAAGAGTGGATAATTATGCTTTATATAAAAAAAGCTGTAAATTTAAATATTCAGTGTTTAAGTATGTATATACCAAGATTCCATCCGAATTTTTATTTCCGGTCGCAATGTTTGCAAAAGTTTAATTCCTGTTCCTGCTTTACAAAACTACACTTGCTACATCTGTTTTATGATTAAAAGCATGCGCTAAAACTTTGACGTTTGACCTAACTTAAGTAGGGTTTCAGAAACCCAGCCGGAGTTTAATGAAATAGGATCATTTGAGGACACGCGCGTTATATACACAAAGTGTATTAGCAACGAATTGATAGCACATTCGTTGTATGTTTGAGTTAAACTGTACCAATTTTTGTTTCGGAAAAATGCATTCAGTACGCTAATATGGCAAAAAATTCGTTGAAATTTGGTTGTGCGAACTGATAATTCGCGTGTCGACTCTTTTTTGTCAAAATAAGTATGTTTGCAATTGCATGCGTGCCAATATATTGCGTGTCTTATTTTCTCGTTTATTAATTGCTGCACTGAATTATATGGTGCTACTTAAGTTTCCTTTTTGGTTTAAATGCATGAGTTATATTGCAGAGTTGCACTTGCATGCAGTGTATTTTTGCAGTCTTACGTACTGCGGAAGGGTGTACCTCAAAGAATTAATTTTAAAGACTTGACACTTGCACGAAGTCGGTGTTGCCTGAACAAAAGCAAAATTTAGATTTGAAGACATAAATGTAGTAGAAAGAATGCCGGTTTAGCGCTGGGTGTTAATCGATTGTTTTCTGTCTGTTTTCACATAAACAGAAAGAAGATTCGAATTTGAACACGAATTGTGTCGGAACTTTTTAAGTTAATTTTTCTTTGTTGACTTCTGCAGCGCAACAACTTTATTAAACCGAATTTGAAAACATACTTTGGTGGCTAAGTAATGGTAATTTTCGGAGGAACGCTTCATTTTATGTTTGTTTCATGCTGACTGTTTTGGTTTTTAACTTTGCAGACATTGAGAAACAATTGGATGCGTGGGAAATTGGCATCGAGCGAGACTATCAGCGTCGCCTTGAAGAACTTCAAAGACGCGCCGACGCCGCGACCAAGGCGATTTCGGACCGCCTCCAGTACTGGGATACGTGTTCGTGAAACAATCGTCTGTGGTTCAAGTGGGAACATATTGGCGAACTTATATATGCTATAATATATGTTATGTATGTAATTATATAGTCTCATATTGTTTTTCATTCGAAAATGAGAAATTGTCTTTTGGTCATTACTACTTGTCTGTTTTTATGAACAATCCGTTTCCGAGCAAATGGTATGGCCAAGAGTCTATAAATGCTCTGTATGTAAAAGTACAGAAAGTAAATGGATTCTGTGATGAAAATAAGGCCAACCCACGTTGGTTTTCGTCGTTATTTGAGCTCGTGGAAACATTGACCACACCACTTTAATTTTAAACTTCTAAGCCATTATTTTTATCACACATGTAATATAAACTCTGGATCATCAAAAATTAAAATATATTAAGTGAAGTTGGTCCTTACAAGCAATTTCAGGTTAGACATTATCGACTCTTGGCATAATATTTATACGTTCGCGAACTATCCGAGTCTCACTGTTGCATTTTATTGACTATTATTATTTTTATTATGGTTTTTTCACTCCTGGTTTAATTTTGTTTGTTGGTTTTATGCAATGTTGATGTATAATTTCCGAAAAGTTTGGTTTTCATGCTGCCACATTATGTTCACAATATTGTATTTGATCATATATTCATTTACGTGTGTAATTTAACTATTTTTAAAACTTTTTCTTAACATAA
The DNA here is from genome assembly GCA_030248215.1 of Enoplolaimus lenunculus. NCBI lineage: Eukaryota > Metazoa > Nematoda > Enoplea > Enoplida > Thoracostomopsidae > Enoplolaimus > Enoplolaimus lenunculus. Next base: position 99,501 of record JASANG010001869.1, read on the forward strand.
ATTTGTATTTTAGTTAAAACCCTCGGAATTAAGATAATTGGTCAGAAGTTGTAATTTTGGACTTTGGATTATTTTTTGTTACATTTTTGGATCAGAAACGAAACAGTTAGATGCGTCAATACCGTCTGTGACGTTGAAAAATTCCATTTCAGTAGAAATTGTTATTGGTCGAAAGTATAATTAAAAAACGTTATTTTGCGGAGTTAAGAAATATCTTTTCCCAAAAACTACGTCATTATTTGGTTAACATTTTGTGTGCGACACGAAACTTTAATGCAGTGAGTGGAGCATTATACTATACGTATTTGGTAGCTATGACGGCACATGTAAAGATCACGGGCGCAACGTTTTTCTGTTGTACTAGAATAGAGTAAGCTTAAGGTTTATACTAATTTTTTGCCTGTCTTAGGCTTAGGCTTAATCTTAGGAATATGCTCATTCTTACGATTAGGCTTAAGCTTAGGCTTAGGAACATGCTTTTACTGTTCCGGCCCTGTTCTTTACATTGGCCGCTATGACGAACGTCAGAATGTCACTGCACCGCAGCCAAAACTTTTCACAGTGGCGCGGTGTTAAAAGATAAAAGAAACCATGTGGTTTACTTGAAAAACCCCGCTTATTGCAAATTGTGTTAAATTAACGACGGTGCTGAAAGAAAAGTCGTCTAGTAATTTGGCGCAGCACAGATTACTTTGAAGCTTGGGTTGTTTTGCGTTTATGCCGTACAAATTGTGGGTGTTTGACGATTCGTATACTGTTCACTGCTGTTGCTGTTGTCTTCCAATGTTATTGTTATTTTAGCATAGCTATGTAGTATAATTAGACGTCGATTAGTATTATTGTTATTGTTAAATTGATTGTGTAGTTCAACCTTTTTCGAAGCTCATCTTTTAAGCCACAATGAACACAATTTCGAAATGTTGCCAGCATACATAAGTTGTTTCTGCATTGAAATCGATTCACCGGAATTCAAAGTGTACATTACATAAAATTGTTATTTCGGAATTTCTTCAAGTGTCCACTGGGAGGGAGCACGAAGAACGCAGTGCAGGGGAATACGCGCCCCCGGTACACGCATCGGCGCCACAAAGTCCTTTTGTAATGCTTTTTGGGTGACTGACTTGTTTTGATGCAGGGTTTCTTGTTCGAACGTTTACCGTCAAGATTTTGATTACGCATGCTAAAAAACTTACTCGTTTCGTTCATTGTTTCAAAAAGTTCCATTGTTTCAAAAAATTTCATGTTGATCGTCCAATACGTAATTTTTATTAAAAATGTCTTGGCGTGGCGTACTTCATACAAATAAAAGTTGGCGAATGAGTCATTGGAAGGCGATCTGAATATAATTGGACACTGCAAAGATGAACCAGGTTTTTGTTGCAACTCTTTCTCTGCTACAAAGCAGAATAATTAGTGATTGTGGCGGCCTAGCTACCAACTGGGCCAAATGGTTATTCTAGACACGGTAAAAAATACAGAACCGTAGCTCTCTTAACAAACCATAGGGTCCATTTCTCAACGCATTGCACTATACCTCTGGTTACTTTTAATTTGTTATTAATTATTTTCTTAACTATTACATTGTTTTATATATACCGTAAAGTTGTGGCCTTTTTACTATTAAAGCGCTGTGTCACCATTTTTTACTTTATTTTATGCCTGAAAATTTTCGTTATCTGACATTCGGTATTACAATGACATTTATTATCTATTGTTATGTTTTATTTCGTACATTTATATCTGTATCTGGTTATATCTATCTTTTTACTTTCTTTCGAGGTATTTTGTCTATGCTGCAGTTTTTACTTACACTCTATGAGCTTCAGTGTTCGGCAAGGTGCAACCGGCGATAACAATTACCGGAACCAATGCAATCGGTAAAGCAAAATTACCTGATATGGCGTTGGATTTGTCAGTTTTAGCATTATGTACTATTGTTTTAAAACATTCAGCTGCAAAATTGCAAGCAGACTGAAAAGTATATCTGTATTAAAAGGCTGGAACTCCTCACATACATATTTTGGGCGTATGTCCAGCTGATTTATTTTCGTGTGCGCTCTGTAATTAGTTATTTTTGTTGAGATACAAAATTTTTTCTCCGACTGCTCTCACCAGTTTAATACTGGTTCGACTTTGTAAAAATTTCGTTTTATATAGAATGTTTTAATTTGGGACGAGTTAGGTAAGACACCGGGTTTATCTCCATGCCCAGGTCCGCACAAAATTTAGTTTTGAATTGGATTTGAATAGAAATCAAAAATATCTAGAAAAACACTAAACATGCTGCGCTATAACGATGCCTGAGTTGCAAATGTTGGTACCACTTTGACCAGTATTAACTATAAAAGTACGACAAAAACTTTTACTACCTAAAATGCATGAATCCTCGCCAAAAATTCTGCGCCGTGCAGATTGAGACAGTTCTGGTTGAGACCTTTGTAGTATAGATATTGTGTTGTTTCTATGTATACCTACCCCTTTTCACAGTAAAGCTTACTATTGTTATATTTACTGGAGCTTATAAATATTAATTTTGGTAATTTTAACAATCATCTGCCATGTGCCGCCAAAGATTTATTTTTCAGTATATATCTTTTTAGATAAATCTTTCCAATTAAAGGTTCCAAAATGGTCCCATCGGCTGGTACATCCTTCATAATCTGAACCTCTGGCGAAACGAGGGTTAAAAGAACAGGGGCAGCAGTACGTAATCTGGGCCCCTTTGCAATTTAATGAAAGCCGCGTATTTATAAAAGTCGACGTACAGTTTCGTTTTTGTACGAACAGGACCACTGTTTGCAAGGTTTTACAAAATTTGTCTGTTTGGCACGTTTAATAGTTTTAACGTTTGGCACAATTTTCAGGAAAAAATTGTCGAGATTTCGTAAAAAATAAGCATAAAGTGAAACGATTTTAACAACACATTTGCAGATATTTGCTAAAATTAACAAATTAAATATGTTAACTACCTAATTTCACCTCACCTACGGTTCCGGCAAATTTTGTTGTCCTCCGGCTCCGGTATTTTTCACTCCCTGTTGCACCATGTACTATTGCGATAGACAAGAAATCCCGTTTTGGTTCGAGAACAATGAAAATTTGGCTACACAAACTTAATCGAACCTGTGATGAATGAACAGTAGTATAATGTAAAATTGTTTTGATTCACAGAAATCTAACTGAAGCATGGCATTTCCAATGCTAACATAGGATGTAAAGGCAAAGATGATTTACCAACGTATAGAAAGAACAGATTGTATTTCTTGTATCGTATGTATACTGATACAATTTTTATACACTTGTGCCTTGCCTGTTTTTTAGTTTGGACCATACCAAAATTGAAACGCCAAATGATCACGAAAGGATAAAACGAAATGTGAAACCTGATCTGAAACCCAAATGGCAACCCGTTTCATTCGTTTTTAGGTTTACTTTTTCTTTATATGCGCTTTGTATTTGTTGTAACGTATCCCTGGCAGTGTGATAAAAACTGCGGCTATTGTTATTGCCTTTAAAAACTGTTCATTCTGTCTAGCGGATGTCAGTGGCATTTTAGTGTTTAATTCTCGCACGTCTGACTGGAACATCCACGTTATACTGCACGCGCTACGGCAAAAAAATGTCTGGGTCTGAGTAAGGCTCGACGTCGTTTTAACACACTCTATTACGAGACCGCTATAAAATCCGGTAGTCCCTAACGAGGACGTAAAGACATATTGCACTGTGTTCATATATCATCGCAAACATACATAACAACAACACAAACACATATATACACTTATTTATTTTGCTTAATATTTTACCTTTTGTCCCGACTCCCTTCTGACAGTTTCAGGACCATTAATAGTGTTTACGTACCGCATAAAATTGAACCTATACGCTAGTTGCAGCTTCGAGTTGTACACGGTTCCCTTCCGGGTGGTTGAACAAATTTTAATATTAGCGCACGCATTATAACATGGGTGACCCATGACGTTGAGTAAGATTTTTTTGTATATGCTTGGTGAATGATATTATACCTGGCACTGGATAACCAAAATCTGTTACACTCTGTGGCAACGGACTTATCCAGCAACCCAAGGAAAACGCACAACAACAATGCCATTTTGTTAATACTTTCGCAAGCCATTACTATACCAAGATACGCTAAAACTACCGTCAGTACCCGCAACGGGATATGCTATTTTGGGTTTTAAACTGAGAAATCTGTCTAATTAAGAGCTCGATCGAGCTATTAAGTCAAACTCACAGTTTGTGTAATTTTCCCAGTTCAAAACATACTAGGTCTACTAAGTTCGAACTTTTTAGAAAGAGCACTGTAAATTACAGTGAGAGTTGATTTTCACTCAGAATGGTTTGAATCCCCCAGTTTGAGTTAGGACTATCAGAACTCAGAGTTTTGTTTTAATTCGAGCCATTGTGATATAATATTCATCTCATTCAATATCAGTTCAACTCAGAGTGAGAATCAGCTCAACTCAAAGAGATAATGTGTACTCTGAAATAACTATCTCGCTAGTCGAGTGTATTAATCAACTATTTCGAATTTACGGTGAATATGTACACTGACACTGTAATTTCCAATCAGTTCATTAATCAATTCAGCTAGCGAGTTGGTTATTCCTTACTTGATATCAGTAAACATTAGTTCACTCTGAGTTGAGTTGACCCTCGGTGAGTTTATTAATTAACTCAGAATGACTTAAATAAATTCAAAATTCTGAGTTGTGGTAGTCCTAACTCAGACTAAGTGATTCCACTCATTCTGAATTAAAACCAACTCATGAAATTCACAGTGTAAAGCGTACGATTTTTTATTCGTGTCGCGCTCACAAACGATACTAATCACCTTTGAGAGATTATTTTTTCGGATTTGTCGTAATTTATTTCGTTTTTGTCTAAGTCCAAAACTAAAAATCAAAAGTTTTTAAAAACCATAAAAGATTTTCCCCAAAATTTAACTGACATATTGCACAATACAAGCGGGACTGTTTCCGCTATGGTAGTTGGGCGACTGCCTAAAGCCAATATAAAGAGCTTTACGAAAACGTCAAACAGAGTTTTTGTTTTTTCAAAATGACGAAATGGGATTTGGTTGAAAAGTTTTTAGCTAAAACGAAAAGACCATAGCATATAGCTGGTTCGTTTATTTTTGGTCTTTAAGACAGTTTTACAATTTTCTAGGCCCATGTATAGGACAGGACCGGATGATTTTCCGGCGGGGCTGTAATAGAGTCAGTTTAAGCTTTAGACTAACTTTTTTCTTTAGGCTTAGGCTTAGGCTTAGGCTTAGGCTTAGGCTTAGGCTTCGGCTTAGGCTTAGGCTTAGGAATATGCTTATACTACTGTTCCGGCCCTGTTCTATACATTGGCCATTTTCTACGATAGAACAGTTTTGGCGAAAATTGAAGTGAACATATTCCGTTGTAAACAATTTTTGACTTTATAGTTCGGTTCGACATAGTTGCTGTAAATTAGTTCTTTGAAAACAAAACAAATGATGCCGATGAAGTTGTTTAGGATTTTCGTTTTGACACAAACTTAATAATTTTTGGGTTTTACATTTTTGAACTTTTTTAGCATTTAAGACGACTTTTTGTTTATAGATTTTTTAACGGAATCTAGATGTTCAGTTGCAAATAATGTGGATCAAAGTTACGTGGACCAACAATAATATAAGGATACTCCTAAGCCCATGCTTGAAGGTATGCCTAACTCAGCCTACGACTAATCAAAATAATGTTCAAAGCTCAAGAGTAGGTTCGCTTCTCAAAGAAACTTGAGCCGTCCACGCAACATGAACACTGTAAATCCCAGTAAGTTGATTTTAACTCATAATGAGTTGAATCACTCAACCTGAGTTAAGACTTTCAGAACTCAGAATTCTGAGTTAATAAAACTCACTTTGATTTAATTATTCAACTCACCCGTAATCAACTGAGCTCAGAGGGGGAATCAACACAACTCAGAATGAGTTAATGTTTACTGTTATAACTCAGAAATAACTAACCATCTAGCTGAGTTGACTAATCAATTCATTGACGCTAATGTCCAGATTCCCAACAAGCCTATTCTGAAACCCGCGGGTGGCGGAGTTAAGCATGGCACCCCTGTCTAGACCCCACAACAAGGAATGAAAACTAAGAATTTGTATTAAGGTTTAGCACTAGAATAGCGCACTGTAATTCCGATGAGTTGATTAATCAACTCAGGGAGAGAATTTGTTATTTCTGGTTATTTCTAAGTTGATAACAGTAAGCATTCAGTCACACTGAGCTGAGTTTAGTTCTGGGCTAGTTGATTAATTAGCATAGAATGTGCTTAACCAATTCAGAATTCTGAGTTCTGAAAGACCTAAATTCAGAGCTCGGACCTCTGAGTGGATTCTACTCATTCTGAATTAAAATCAACACTGAAATTTGCACTGCGTTTTCGTACAGCCCTGCATTTTTACAAATTTCTGAACCCGCCAATGCCTTGAGCTCAAATACAAACTTAATGCTAAGCCTAGTAAATCTTGAAGCTGTAAGGATAAACGTAATTTTAATACATTCAGTTGTGTCAAATTTGAAAATTTCAAAAACTGCCAATGTGGATAGTGCACAAGGGCCAAATTGAATTCAGTGACCACCATGTTATAACGTCAAATCCGTATGTGAAGGCAGCTTTTGCTACATAATTTTTTACCTTCTTTGATGCAACACTGAAAAAGCATTTTTTTGTCTTCCATGTTGTTTTACTACACGTTGGTTCTTGCAAACACTGTAATTTAAAAAGGTTCTTAAGGTAAGAAAAAGTGGCTACAGACGTGCGTTCATTACCTTCAGGTAACTTCTCGCCAGAAGCTGACGTATTGAGTATGAATTTGAGGCTGATACCATACGTTACAGGGTTGGGCACCGAAAAAAACCAGCACCGGAAAAAACCAACGAAAAACCGGTTTTTTCTGATCTTTTCCGTTTTATTCCGCGGGGGCGGAAAGAACGAAAAAAAAACAGAGAAACTTTTTATTATAATTGCAGTATATTACTCGCAAAACAGTGACAAAACGTCACAGACACCGTGATTGGTTTTTGGCATGCTCAAGTCATCGTGAAGACTGGTTTACTGGGGCGAAACCTGTGCGGATCCAGGAAACTCTAAAATGATGGACCGCATGAGAAATAGTGGGAGCACTCGCGAGCAAAGCGAGCCAGAACCTAAACGTCATTATAATGCTAAACTTTTAAATACAAAATCTTCGTTCCCCACATTGGATCCGTCAGTTAGGTTAATTGTTGGATACATGCCCCTCGAAAACTTTAAGAAAGACCAGGAAAACAGATGTTCACAGGTTCTAAATTCAATGACATTTTACTAAAGCTACGATGGCTCCACAGAGGTGGACGGACAGTGAGTAAAGTTGTGCCTCCTCTCGTCCCAGCAGTTCCACGGTGATATAAAGAATGCTATACGAATGGTTTCCAAATGGAAGCAGAATTCTAGTTGCATCCCTGCCACTATTACTTCTTTATTCTTTAAGCGATTGATTTTTAGGTATATGGCAGCTCTGTAGTGTGTGCAGTATGCCTGACCGTCATGTGTTATCAAATGTTGATACTCTTAATAGGCATTTAATTCTCCCAAAGTCATTTTTCAATAGACAAATCATCCATCAGCGATTTTGCGCTTGTGGAAGCATTAGACAATGATTTCTAATTTTTCCGTACTTCTCCCCTCCTGACAAAGCGAAACGTTCCAGAGAGTAAGCAGGGTTACCCTATATAATTAAGTTATTTTCAATCTAAACTTCAGCTTCAGCTTGTCGCAGCGTACAAAAAGTCGAGCTGAACGGTGAAGCGATGATGCTGTTTTGTAAAAAGTAGCGAGTTTAACCATATTTCGGGAAAAGTTCACAAAATGTTTAAGGGTACACACATGTTAGCGAGAACATGGTATCAGAATCGGCAAAACTTGTAACAAAAGCATCTCCAAAATGGGTTAATTTATGAGTCACGTTTTAATTGTTTGTGGAGGAAACACAAAAAACCACTCACTTAAAATGTGGATTTTTGAAATTAGGTTGAAATCTGTCTTGCATTCAATCAGATGTTATCTTTGAGTACAAATTGCTTCATCTGTGCGTTGTTTTTCTTTTGAAAAGAAAAAATTTATTGTCGCCGTTTTATACAATTTCTACCTGGCGTAGTTATGAACAGGAACGTTGTTAATGACCGCAGCTGCGTGGATATCTGCATGCCTGCGCACATTGGTTGGCTCATACGTTAACAATTAAACTCCATGATCGCATTCGCATTTGCAATTTTTAAGGCTTCCGTATCCGTGGTATATATCCCTATTTGCAAGTTTAAGAGATTAATGAAAATTCGTAGTGCTTCGCAGTGCTCATATATCATTGCTAATTTGTACTCATTTACGTTGAGTACACAGCTTCGGAATTCAAGTTCGATTTCGGCTGAAACAGTAGAAATTAAACTTTGTTATATCATTATTGTTGCGATGTTAGTTAATTCTTTTGTTGTATGGCCGCGAGCTATGCGTCAATTTATTCTGTTTTCGCTCACTGTATTGGTTGTCCGCTGTAATTAACGTTGAGCTAGAAATGAAACACTTTTTCGTTTGTTAGCTAATACGAATGTTAAGTGCAAATTTTGAGAAATACATTTCTTCGCAGATGGAAGAAATTCAGTCACCAAAATTTCTTCAAATTATAGCTGTGAAGGAAGATAAAAAACGACAGCTTAACTGAAGCTGGTTCGTTTTATCAGCCTGTCAACGTATAATTTAAAGACGCCGGCGGCGTAGGATGCAAACTACTTTTAAATAGTTGATCCAATTTAAATATAGACATTTTTGTTTTTGTCTGGTCATTTTACCTTCTACCTGGAACTCGACGTAAACTTAAATTGAACTTGATATGGGCATATATACATACATCCTCATTCACTAAAATTTAGACCAAACCCTTCTCAAAAAAATTTGCATTTTCAAGTTGCAGCTGCTAGTTTTTGCAAACAAAATCTTACATGTGCAAAAGTGTTGGGAGTTCTGTCTGTTATAGCTTACGTAGCTGAATACAGCTTAAATTAGAAATATTTTGAGTATACAAAAGTTTTCGGTTTTGGCAATTTAATGGAATCACTACTGACTATACCTTTAATAAAAAGTCAAAAACATCCAGTTTTGTAAACTTACATTTTGCAGATATTTGTGACCATATTCTCAAAACTATATCAGCACTTGTCGATATTTCCTGTAAACTTCGATCCAGCCTGTAGAGTTCTTATGAATTTTTCGTATTTTCTGCTTTTGTTTGCTCTTGCGACTTGTGAGGTGGATTGGATATTTGTAGTTACTTCAGGCTGCTTGTTCAAAAACCTATTGGTATTTGATGTTAGGTCCTACACACATTTGAGAATACGGACTTCGGACTGCAAATTTGCTAAAATATAACTTGGCTTCAAAATGTTTCATTCTTATATCAATGTGCACCCAGAAGTGAACAATAATATATCGTGATCCAGGGCATGATATCATGTTTTGCATGGAAGTAAATCTACAATTCTAACCTGCCCAAGCCATAATACACAAGTTTGCTATTGGCTATACAATTTTTGCACCCAAAGGCACTGGCGTACGCACGGAATCAGCCCGCACCGCCTCCAATCGATGTTTGCTGGATGAGAAATTTCGAATGGTTGAAAATTAGTGTTAAAGTATTGATTATCAAACGGTAGCGAAAAGGTTTTCTGACACTTAAATATTACAAGAATCTGCACCGGCACTTCGCGACTTGCTCCGTTACCAATACTGGCACCGAAATGGTCCATGTATACTTTCCTGTCGTCCCCATCTCTCGCCGCCACGTCTATAAACGGTTTTTTTTTGTGGTGTGGTTTTGGGGATTTTTTAGGTATTTTCGTAGTATTCATACAAGTAATTTTAGGCTCACTTACCATCATATTACTGTTGGCAAATCTCATCAGACACTTTATCCCTAAATCCCAGAATTTCATCTTCGACCAGATCGCCAAATCTCAAAAATCCTTCCTTCTGCTATATCTTGAAAACTCAAAATCACACCTGCGACCATATCCCGGATCCTAAAAGTCTACTACAACTTCAAAGTCTTGTGGAATGGTGTAATTTTGGGCCGGTAGCGAGGTAGACATGGGCCACTATAATCATGCCATGTTTTCTAAAAACGTGAACGACGATTGCAGTTTTCCAACATTCGTATTTTAGAAAATTTAAAAATTCCAGTCCATCCCATGCGAAATTAAATATTGCGTACGCCCCTGCCCACGTGTGTCAGAATGGAAGAGATGAACACCTCAGATGCCCGCAAATAAGTAGAGAACGTTCGGATAGGTAAGGCAGAGCTCAATTCAAACTCATCTAGTAATATTTTAACTCTCTTTGCACATTTCACCAACATTTAAGGTTAAGGGTACGCTTATGTAGACATAAAAAACTTTTTCTTAAGCCTAACTCTAAGCGTAAGAGTAACTCTAAGCGCAAAACTCTGTGTAAGGGGAAGGTGTACAAGAGCCATGTATTTAATACATACCAGGCAAAATATTGTATATATAATAGCATATCACATTTTTTAACTAAATATAGGATTCCTTTACTGAAGGCCAAAATGGAGTCTCCCATTACTGTGCTGTGCCCCACCGACCTTAAATACTTTCAGTTTATTCGCTTATAAATAGGGTGCTTGTCACTCTATTTCGTTGACTTTAATTATATCTTACAGGATTTTCAGTCTTCTAGAAACTTTTAACGGGTGAAGAACGTTTCTCAAAAATAGCCAGACTAGGAAGAGACTGCAACCCCGCAAAGCATATTTAGCATTGCAGAAGCAAAACCAGTATGAATACAAAAATGAAACAGAAGTGTGAACGTTAGATCATTTGCCCCCTTGCCGTTATGGCCTTGTCCTTCCTGTACGCAGATATAGAGCGAAACATAGCGTTTTATATCATTAACCAAATACAACCGCCGTGTTGGTGTTGCATTAAACCCGTCCAGTTTTGGGTCTCACAAAAACGAGTCATTTGGATTTAGTCTACACGTTGTTCGCTATTTTAAACATTTGACCTTGAACCAAAAAAAATTACGCCATTCAGTTGGCATACGTCGCCCCGCGCACTCAAAGATAAGCAACGTGTTGATTAGACCGCCTTCAAGCCAGCCACACCAGTAAAGTTTACAGGCAATTTGCTAATTTATTCCTGGTAGCGGTCACCGCAGACGTTTGCCGTTCGCGAAGGCGTGCATGCAGGAGATTATTTCGGGAAAGTAAAAACTTTGAAGATTTTTAAGCACGAGCGTAGCGATGCGACGAAAACAATTTTTGAGTCCTGTGGCGTTCAATGGGTTAATTCTAAACCCTGTAACACAAATATCTGGACCAGAGGTGGAACCAGTGTCACAATTAAGCTAGTTTAATATATTTCTCCATCACGGGTGTAATTCTTCCGCCGTTTAAAAATTTCAAACACTTATGACCAATTTTCAACGGTACCCATTACACTTCGTAGTTATTTTCACATAAATTAGGCAAGTAAAAAGTTAACTGCTCTTTTTTCAAAATCAACATACCCTGCTAAAAAGTTAAGACTCTAAACGTTTAAATACCTTATATACTTTAATTGCTGTTACTGATGGCCAACAGCCAACCGCGAATCGTCAAACTGGGAAACCTGAATCTGGTGCTTAGTATGCATTTTTATTGAACATTTTTGCTCTGTTCAAGTTATCCCCCGCGTTTCTGAGATCGTTCCTGTGTCACCACTGTATGGTCATGTGAAAGACAAGTTGAGCCAGTTTAACACTTTTCCTCGCGCCTGCTTAATTATTCCTCGGACATGTGTTCATGTATATCAAACAAATGCAATAAAAGAAATATGGTTCTAAAGTTTAGATGTATAACGTTAAGAGGATGCATTAATTGCGTAAGAAAGCATGCAGTTTTTCATGCATCGTTTGCGAGAAAATCACTACGGAAAGTATAATTTGTGCATTCGGGCTCAGTTCGTCCTGGCGAGTCCAAAAATATATAAATTGACGTTATCCAACTGCGGTTTATGCGTGGTTCACGTTTCCGATGGTGCGCTTGAGACCTGTTTTGTCCCCTACCGACAGCAGGAGGTAGGAACAACCTATATGAACAGATTGTTAGCTAGCTACTATCCATATGGGTACCCTACGATTGTAGCTATGGGTAACTAGTCTTGGGCTGATTACCCATATGGGTACCTTGCGATTGTTTTAACAATATTTACAGCTTGCGTAATTTTTCAGATTTTTTCGAAAGATATATTTTAAAAAGACTAAACCAGACTTGTAAAACAAAACTCACTGTACTGAGTCGTTTTAAAGTGCAAGCTTTAAAGTGCATTATGATGGCATCTAATGGGCTACAAGCAGACATCTTGACTCTACCCATATGTGTAGGTCAATATTTCAAAAACCTAGCTATGTGCAACTGTTTATTTTCTGTTGGTATCCATGTGGGTAACAAAAAAGTTAAACAGGTACCAAGCGCACAATTGGTATACGTGAACCCTGGATTAAATCTTACTGATTTTTTAAAAATTTTATAAGGCGGTTCTTGGAGGAAAAAATAAAAAAATAACTGTTATATCTTGTCTACAAGATATTTCAGTTGTCTTGATAAAGTTTAGCACATATATTCTTAACTGTAAACAAGTTATGGACATTTCGAACTTATGTGAAGACATTTTGCCAAAAATCAAAAGTATGTATGGGAGCGGTAACTTGCTGATATGTTTGTCCGTGCATAGTTTCTGCTAGACTGTGTGGTATCCTTTTTTGAAATTCAACGGGACGCATATTTTGTGTGCATCCCGGACAAATGGTAACATAGGACAAAGTTTACTTTTAACATTAATTGACAGCCATTTTCTTTATTTTCCGGGTTGAAGTTCCACCCAGGAAAATAAAGAAAATCGGTAGAAGAGTTAAACATTGGGGGCGACGAATTACGCCGTGACACCGGCAATGCAGTTCCAACCGGCCGTGTTGGATTGTTTACTGCGGCTAGTCCAAAGCCGGGCCTACTAGCTCGGTTTCAGGCCAATCCTCTGGAACGGACATGTGCAATAATCCAGGGTATTGTTGACAAAACACCAGACGTTGAAAAACTTTTACACGACCTGGGTTTAAAAATATTTCATTTGTATTTTCTGACAGTTGTGAGCGTGAAAAATAATCCCCTCGTTCTTTCAACGAGGACATGCGTTTACACTATTTTTCGTTTCATTTATACCCTTGAAACACGGGCGACAATCCATTATACACATCAAACGAAATTTAAAATTCATAAAGATATCGAAGTGTTCCTGGTTTGAAAACGTACTAGCGAAATATTGGTCCTATTAGTCTTTTTGCGAATATACACGCCTTTTGCCCCATTTTCATATATTTGAGCCAATCCAACAATAAAATAGCTGTCAATAACCAAAAACCTAAAACACTTATTGTACATCTCATAAATGTACAAAAGGGCATCCATGAAATATTTGCGCTAGACAATTTTTCCCAATAATGAAAAAGTGCAGCTAAGTATAAATTTTGAAGTCGGCTTCGAGTGTCCAACTCGGACTCTTTACCATGTGGTATAATAAAACGTATTTGTGATTTTAACCGCATTTTTTATAGCCATCATTACAATGGTATTTAGCTATGAATTTTAGGGTTGTCGTCGACACAGCAAGAGTTGCGCAGCAAAATGAAAGTAAAAGTAGGATTTTTACCAAATGGATTTCCCTAATGAACTATAAAAAGCTAACTTTAATAGTACGCACACTTTGTAGAAGTCAAATGCCATTGGTCGTAGTGATAGTATTTGTGGTGCTCTTTGGCTTGTATTATTGTGCGCAATCTTGATTCACAACATAAGCTTTTGACTTTGCTTGCTTTGTGAATGTTTATTTTCTGTTGTTTTAGTGGTTTTAGTTTTTGCTGTACTGACCCGAATAAGAGGGGGTAATAAGAGGGCGTCCCCATTTTGAGACCCAACCAATAGGAGTCCGTATCCCTTTTAAGAGTCCGCAAGCGAATAGAGTGCCTAAACCCTAATTAGAGTCCATAAAAGTCAATTATATCTAATTGTAGCATAAATGACCAGAGGACCAAATAAACTTGAGTTCGAAACGTTAAAGTGTTCTTAAGTTTTGAAAGTAACATTCCAAAGTATAACCTTGCGTTATCGCTAGCTTTTGATGCAAGGCAAAAAACGACTAATTCAACGGATAGTTACAATACCGTATACATATCAGTAAGAAAGGGTGGCGGAGGACTGGTTGAAAATAAATAACAGTCCGTAACCGAATAACAAGGGGAGTACCCTCTGGAGAGGCCAAATAAATATCAGTCCCCACTCTTATTCGGGTCACTACAGTATTTAGGCATGTACGTTTTAGCAAACGGTGCAAAGCAGCACAAACTCTCGCATGCATATTACGCATGCAATTTCGGTCTCAAAGTAGCTTAGACGTACTTTCAACTGTAAAGAATTCACTATTAATATAGCTATTAATTTATTTATTTAGCAGGTGAAAATATAGTTGCAAGTCGCTTGAATTTGTTGCAGCAGCACTTAGAGCTGCGCAAAACTTTACTGCTGAGAGTGAAAAATTTGAGAATTTGAAAGCATTTTCAAGCCAATAAATTTTCGGTGAGCCTTCTGAACGCGTCAATAACATTTGTAGCGGAAACTTGCAGCTCAAGTTTTTTCAAAAATTCATTCGAAGAGCTTGCAGCTGCAATTTGTTCATGACAAATATACGCCATAAATAATTCACAGGTATGAGTAGCATTGCACGTCGAATTTATTCATCATCATTTGCTGAACTGAATAGTCTATAGCTCATGCTTTATATCTATTGGAGTCGTCTGCAAATTATTCACATAAATTCATATCAAGATTCTAAATGAATCTAAGGTTTCTTTTGAAATACAACTTGCAAGTATTTCATACAAGTTGTAGCGATTAGTTCTGGGTGCAAAAGCTTGCATGCGTGAATATGGCTTAAAGCTTATTTACATTCGTTATGGAAAATAACAGGTCGTTATGTATTGTAAAGATAAACTAACGCATGTCAACCGCACAAAACCATATTAATGTCAGTTTTGTACAAATAAGTTTTGCGAATTTTTATGGGAAGCTACTTTGTCACCGAGTATAATGATTAAATTCGTAATCAAAATTTGCTTTTAAGCTTAACCTAAGCCAAGCATAACCTAACTTCAATTTAGTCTTATTCTGTAGATATGAGAAAGGTACAAGAACCCTGAGCTTTGAAACAGCAAAAATTTTCGTTACGGTCCACCAATTCTACTGTAGTTTGAAGCCGGAACCGGAAGTCTTTTGATTCCTAATGAACACCGCAGCCATCCACCTGTTGTTGGGTTTGTTTTTCTCCTTTCTGGCACTCATTTCAAATAATTCCTGAGTTCTTTATTAAATCATGTTGCCACAGTGTTTCTATCAAATCCAGCACAAAAACAACAACTTCTAAAAATGATTAATGTGCCGTTGTAAATCAAATTTAGGCTTTTCTTTAAAATAGAACATCAACCAAAGATGACAGTGCAGGCAACTAAACGGAAAACCAGGCTGTACCAGTGTGAAATCCCTGCAGATTTGAAGTGGACTGTGACCAGACATAGGTTCCGCTGTGCCATACGCCAGTGAATTGCTGCCGGTTGTGAAATAGATGTGGGTTGAATTTTTCTGGAATCGAATGGCTTCGAATGAAGTAAAAATAATTTTGCATTTTATTATTCATATGTCGTCATCGACGCTCTTTGTGGTCAAAACATTTTTTGATAAAATTAAAAGTGTTCTACAGTGATTTGTCACTCGCGACAATTCTGCTTAATACCCTCTATATTAAAAAATTTTTGGTTGCAGTTGTTCAATTAGTTTTGTAACACCAACTAAAATACACCTGCCTGCATCCCTCACTTCTTTTTAAATGAATTTCAAAATTACGACTAAATTGAGGGTTTATTCTCAAATTTGTGTAACACAGATAGGTGCTGTAGTATTCTGACCAGCGAAAAAAGAGGCTAGGGTTCAGGAATTTTTCGCATGTACTTTGTTCCACGTTAATGTTATCTGTGACATCTGCAATTGCAAGGTCTTCGTCAGCTTGAAAACCAAACACTAATTGGTGATAGGTTCTGTACGCATTTGAGAATATCAGCCAAATATTTAGGTCTAAATTAAACAAACATTTAAGGCTTCACAACATCCTGCCGCCGTTATTTTGACAAAGTTTATTCACGTATTTCTGAACCTACTGCATTTTGGCAAGTGTCATTCTATTAATAGTCGTAAGCACATATTGTTTTGAATAACAAAAATCTGAATTTTACATTTTCAAAACACGGCTGCTATTGCAGTGATAATATTATCAGCATTGAGCCAAATTTTTAGAACGAGCCATAGATGTGAGATTTCAGATAAAAGCTTAAAAAATTAAATTTAAAATTAAATTATGCTGTCTGACAACGCCTAAACAATCATGTTGGGAACGACGCTTTTAAACAGTTAAAGTCTGCTGACCTTTCCAATTTTTCACTCTGCCTGGCCACTCAACGCTATAGTTCATTCAATTTACCGGTGCCTGTTTTGAAAATAGACTAAACTTTGTAATGAATGTCAAAACAAAGTCTGAAAAGACTCCCAGAATTTTTTCAGAATGTAAACTTTATTAAAATTCCAATCAGAAAACGGTTGTCTGGTGGAATTTGTTTAAGTTAATATTTTTTGTCTCTTTTGTTTATAATTTGCTCATTCTTCTACGCCGTTACATTAACAGAGACTCGTTGGTGGTAAAATGGTAAAATAGGCGTTGTTAGACGCAGCGAAACAAAAATTTACAATTTTTTAATTTTAAAAGCAACCCGGAATTACATACCATATTTTTAACCCAGTAAAAGTTTACCGTGGAGTGTATTTTACTCTTCATCCACAAAAATTTTGGCCAATGTTACTTTTAGGGCCGCAGCTGTGGATTAAACATGTATATGCCTAAAACCTAAACGTACGCGCTGAAAAAAGTGTAAACCTAAGCCTAAAGCTTAGCGTAAGCCTAAACAAAAAATATAGACCAAAATCTAAACCTACTCTTTTCCAGTGCCACCAAAAAACGGAACGGCCGTAAAAGTAGTATGGACTAAAATTGGAATCCAATGCTGCAAACGTCAACCTAATGAAAAACATCCGCTTCTTTCTGTAAACATTTCTCATATTGATTGTACCGTGAGGAACCCAGCATTAGCTGTGTACGTGCGCTTCATACTGAATACGCACCCCCCGTTGTTATTCGATTACGGACTATTATTTATTTTCAACCATCCCTACGCCGCCCATCGTTACTGATATATATCTGGTATTGCAACTATCCGTTGAATTAAACGTTTTTTTGCCATGCATCAAAAGCTTCAGCGATATGCAAGGTTATGCTTTGGAATGTTACTTTTAAAACTTAAGTACGCTTTATAGTTACGCACTCAAGTTTATTTAATCCTCTAGTCATTTATGCGCTACAATTAGGAATAATTGACATTTATGGACTCCATTTAGGGTTTAGGGACTCTATCCGGTTACGAACTTTTATTAGGGATACGGACTCTTATTGATTAAAACTCAAAATGCCCCCGTCTTATTACACCCCCTCTTATTCGGGTCACTGCAGTATGTGCGTTACAAATTCTCCGCAAAACCTTAGATCCCCCGTTCGAGCTTACCGTGAAGCTTTTATACTCTACAGGTGAACGCGTCTTCTGCCTTAAAAGCAGTCCAGTTTAAATCCAAGCTTGAAGTCATATCTCGGACGAAATAGAAAATACACAAGTACGAAAGTGCATATCGTATTTGCTAGATGTTCTACCGAGTGACGACTATATGTACAATGCCCTTGTGCAAATTTGTTTATCAGCTACTTATATATGTAGTTAAATTAGCTGGCAGTAAATTCATGACTTTTACTTTATTCTGTGAAGCCCCAAGCCTTCAAAAGATATATTTTGTCTTCCATAGAGATAAAGGTAGTATATTTATAACTTTCGCGTTTTTACAGTCAGCTTGAACAAGGTTTTTTATAAAACTTGTATGTACTTTGTTCTGTATTATACCCACCAACGATTGACATCTACACTGGCGATGCATGGGTCGTGCCTTAATTCCTAATGCGACCGAGAACTGTTCGAATAATATGTAGCCAGTCAAGTAGCCAGATCACCTTGCTAGAGGCTCAATTTGTCAGTTAGCAATATGTTTTCAAACTGGTGAGCATGGGTATTTATCGTTTCTGAATTGTACATTTATTGCGTGTATTAAGTGAACACAGTTTACAAAAATGTTTACCAAAAATTTAATCATGCAGTTTATAAATTTTAGAAGATCTTACCTCCAACAATGGCTGTGTCCGTGTGTCGAATTATCTGATACTGGAACCGGAGAAACATAGTACACCAGAACCCGATACCAAGAGAAGATTACTGTATCGAAATTTTATATCGGACAGCCGGCCTATTAAACAATTTAATGTCAACAAGGCTTGCTTTTATTTCAAATATGTTAACTTGAATCTTTGCTGACCAGAATCGAAAAAGACAAATAAACTATTGATTCTTTAGACATAATTGAAAATCTTTTAACGATGATTCGATAAGACAGTGGTCCTTAAGGACAGCAAGAAATACGCATCAGAGTTGATGGAAGGGCGCTTCTAGTTCCATCTCGTAATTGTCCGTTGTTTAGTAACGAGCTGAAAAAGTTTGGCCTATTGTTCATTTATGTTTTTTTCTGGCACAAAATCAATACAATTGTTCTTAGTTCAGCCTTGGTGTCTGTTGTAAATTTAATGTCTGGTTTTAATAACTTTCAGCTAATTTTCTATTTTTGACATTTCACATGGTGCACGATTTGTTTGTGTAATAGTGCAACATCACAGTTTAGTTTTTGCGCAGCCTGTGGTGGTTGTTGTCACATTTGAAGATAACATTCCTTTTCAAGCCAGTGTTTTGCGTAATAAGGAAAAAATTCGGGAACTGAAACAACATTTGGTAGAAGCGATTTTTTAACAAAAACAAACAATGTTGCAGTAAGCCTAGCCAATCGGTAACAAGAGAGTGACGGAGCGATGAAGGAAAGCTCGCAAGCGAAGGGAGAGAGAAGACTGGTTTATTTTTTGTGTGCTTGAGAAACGAAATTAAAGATTACTATTGATTAGGAGTCAAAATCGGATCCCGTCTTATTACCCCCTTATTCGGGTCACTGCAGTATGAAGATTAAGAGGCGTTGTGAACACAATAAACTTATGTTTTCGATAGGCCCATCGGCCATCGGGCATATTCCTCGTAAACCGGGTTTTATTTCAATATCAGAAATGTGGTCAAGAATTGTATAAAATGATTAGCCCACCTAACTAAATTGGTTCTTTTTGGTTATCACCCCACTACGGTCAGTATTCGCCGCGTAAACATCTGAATAACAATTTTGTACATTTTGAACTGCTCATGACGTGCCCTGATTATTCCGCACCAATACTTGAATTTTTGCAAAAATACAACTTTTGAGGTCATAAGGCCACCCCTTGGTACATAATTTTTTTTGCCAAATGTTTTCAAAATTTATGTATCGTTCGAGACAACTCGCGGAGTAGAGTTGAATGGTGTTAAATTTCTCACATCGCAGGTTCACAAAGTTGTGGTCAGATAACTGTTTTGACGGATTTGGCGCCAGCACCATTCATTGGCACGAGGCTAAACTACTTTTTCAACCATTTGAGAACCCATATTTCGCCTAAATATATGGGCCCTTTTTACTTAAAATTCACATATAGGCCTCCGCGTACCTAATCTTTCCGCCACTTTTATAGATACCACACAGAGGCAGTATACCGTTGGTACCAACCTCGCTACCTGGATTCAAAACGTCAATTTGAATTATTATTTGCGTTCGTTTGAGATTGAACCTTTTTCTAAGTTTTGTGACATGAAACAAAATGTTATTTTTCATATTTCTTATAAGACCAAAATATACAATAGATTTGATTTGTGGTTGATGTAGCATCGGTCCAGATTAATATTACGGCACCTTTGAGAAACTTTTCGTCTGGGATAACGTGTATGTGCCTTAAAATTACTGGCACACGTTTGTTTTGGAGATAGGGCGACCCTAGTACCGCACCTAGCAAGGCTTACTATTGGCGATTTATTTCGTTAAATTATATTAATCATTGAAGATAAGCTAAGACATTTCGGAACGAGTCCAGTATAATGTTTAGAAAGTTGCAATATATTTTCGAGTGAGTATTTATATAAAACATATAAGGAACATTTTGGTGAACGAGACTCGCCAGCGAGTAAATTTTTTGACCCTACAGCGGCAGTATTCTAACTGAATGAATGTTCATCTTCCCAAAAATAGCCGGGAATAAATTTTTTGTATAATCTTTTCGTAATTGTCATTGTTTTGTATTTTTCCTTACAGACTACAATAATAGTTTAATCTTTCAAACACACACATAAGTTTAAACTAAAAATATTAATAAATGCTTTTTTGCAGATTTAGTGACAAAAGATGTTTTAACTGCAGGGGTTCCGTGCGTTGCCGACTTTACGTAGCTGTTGTGTATTATCTTTTTTAATTCGTTCGCTAAAATTCGGCATGTAATGGATTTAGTTTTTTAAACGTTGTAAAAATTGACACCGTTTTCTGCAACAAACTTTGGCTTGTGCAAAATTTTAGTAGAAACTTAGTAATTTCAGTCGAAACTGATTAGTTTTGAAAAGTCTGTCAAAACCACAATCAAGTTTAAGAGAAATTTTTGATAGCGTTCAGAACTTCAGCTAGCGCATTCTAAATTTTCACTGAGCTGTCTCCGTGAATATTTAAAAATCTTTGTCATTCATTCGACAACTTAACGTTTTCGGTTTACGTAAATGTTACCTTAACATAGCCATATTGACATTGGCTGGGTTTCCAAAATCCTACTTAAGTACGAATTAGTGCTTAAGTACCGGCTAAGTAATTGCTTAACAATTTTGGCCGTTTTCAAAGTTAAGTAAATACTTGTCGCTGATTAAATTTGATATTCTACAAATTAAATGTTAGGCAAGCGAACCTTGGTCTGATTGAAATATGTAGACTCCTGATGTTTTTTTAAATATAAAGCAAAACTATTAGTTCCTGTTCATGGCAATGGCCGATATTTGGTGTTTCTTCGGTTGTGCTGAAAAATGTAAGTCCTTTCTTAAGTTGTCGACTTAAGTAAGTAATTAACTTGAACATAACTTATGTAAGCAATTACTTTAGTAAACTTTCAGAAACCCAGCCAATGCATTAGTAATAATCCCGCGGTGCCCTACGTGACTAAATATATATTTAGCGTAAAAAGTTTAGGCATATATGCGTATTGCCGCGGTAATAGGAAAAAATCAAGGGTTTAAAATATATCTTGAAACTATTCAAACAGTCATTCAAACTATAAAGTGCACGCGATATTTGCATCAAATCTTGGTAATAATTGATTATTTTTCGTCAAAAAGCGCTGTAATTACACTAATATGGTAAGAGTGATATTGTTGATTTCACGTTCAATTTTATCAAACCACGAGTCGATAATCTTTTTGGACAAATATGTGCAGGAGTACATATTATGTACAGCAAAAAGAATGTATTCAGAGCGCGTTGCGTTTTTAAACCACTTAATTTATCGGCGATAAAGGGTTGTTGCAAATAAACCAAAACAGACAGAACGTGCTGGAACTGAAATTTCGGTATGAAATACACGGCATGTGTGGCACCAAGCATATGAGAAAAATAGTGCAGCTGAGGAGAGTATCATTTTCAGTGGAAAAATTTTGCTCTCAATAGAAAACTTACAACCTTGCTTGTAAGTCATCGATATCCCAAGTACGAACCTCCTTAAAGATTTTTAGCCTCCCCCTAGCAAGGTGAGCTGGCAACAGGCTTTCTAATATGTTCACTATATAAATAGGAATGTCGAGTAAATAATTGAGAAATTTGCAGCTGCATTAGCTTTTTAACGTATTCTTCTTGCTGGAGTAAACTCGAACGCACCACTACAGCCCAATATTCTGACAACAGCCATGACCGCAATAGACGTATTGTTGAAGTGATTTTAAGTTTAATTATTAGTTTTGCATAAAAATTTACATTAAACAGTATTTATATTATTAAAAACACACCATCGGCGACGGGTTGAGCAAAAAACGCAAGACTGAAAACGCGCATAAAGTGCCAACACAGAGCGGACATTATTCAAAAATGCATTTTCAAGTGATATTTATACCCGGATGTCACAGAGACTCTACTCGTTGAAAGCAAACCAACTGAAGACTGTCGTTTCTCGCTTTTAAAATACTAAATTTTCTTGGCACTTTTTACTCGGTTCAAGTATTTTTCTGGCTACTTTGTTCTCGGTTCAAAATCTAAATGGTTACCACCAGGTCTGTGGTTCGAAAGGTTCGCACGCACAAATGGTGCCAGTCCGTTTCCCAACGACTATATGGCAAATTGTCTAATTGCGTTTAACAATATATGTGTCGCATTTATGTGCTAATATTTCGACGGAAATATCCAAAATTGCCAATTAAAAATTTATGTCTTTTCGCCATTAATAATTACCGGCTGGTAATGTGTGATAGGTTGGTTTCACACAATACTTTAAATGTTACTGGTTTTTCGTACGTGTGCATATCGTGTCTTTTTGGTTGAGTCTTCTTAACGCATTCATTTTGTTTTTACACTGCGAATTCCGAAGCTTCGTATTGTCTTCATCGGGGCATTTAAATAAACCAATTTTTCAATTTTGGTTGAAATTCCATTCAAGTCTTTAACCAGCGAGTCGACACGTGGGCACTGGCCATTACTGATCACTTGGTGAATTGGGTTTTCAAACATGTCACAGGCTTCAGATAGTTTTGGTTCTGCTCAACGTTGGTTGGCTTGTTGTCAAACGGTAGTTGTCATACTACTGTTTGCACCACAAAGTAAGTGGTTAAAGTTTAAAACAGATTTCAAATTTTTGAAACAAGTTGTGGCAAAATAGCACCGGATTGTTTTAAAAGTAACATAACATGTGGGTTATATATTAACCAAATCTATATTATTAAAGCTGGAACGTAGAGCATACGTAATTTGGGCAACGTCCGAGCAAAATTCATGCATACAATTTTATATAAACAAAATATCCCATTAGCCATTCTGCTATGACAATTTAGGATACATGGCATATGGTGGTGTAGCAAGCATTGCAACGCAATCGCTCTGACGAATAATATAAAAATCTAAACAAATTGTGCCGAAAACTGACAAAAAATGAGTTATAAAAATCATAAACAAATGGAGTTAAACTGACCAGACTGCAAATTAAATATTTTTTCAGAAATCATCGGTGGCCGGTTTGAATTTGATTTGTATCGCGATTTGTTAGATCCAGATCGACACGATCCGCTGGTACGACCCGTCGCCAATGAATCCGAACCGGTTGTCGTTGCGCTGGGTGTTGATCTACAACAAATTATCGACGTGGTAATAATTAGGCTTTTGTATCCAGATTCAATTGAGCATTTGGAATAGTAGATTTTGTGTACAAATGAGGTAAACAGCTTAAAGTTAGGTTTAGGTTAGCTAAAATTTACTTATGCCAATGGTCGTAGCCAAAATTTATAAAGGTGCTACGTACTGCTTTGAAAATTACAACTACCCTCTAAACCCCACACTAACTGGTCATTTAGTGTTTCGCCGCTAATATTAACTTTGAAGCAGAAAAGCAAAACAAAAAACCGCTGTTGTACACTTCCCTTTCTGCGAAATTAAGTCTAAAGCTTCGCCTGAGTCATCCCAAGTTTAATTCTAAGTCATGTCAAAATTTTAAAATTTCGAAAGCTGTACAAAGGAAATCGGTCACGAGTCCAAAAAATGACCACATCATTGGATGAATATACACATAAAGTACACTGATGTTTGCTTTAAGATTTAGTTGTGAGTTTCCGACATTTATCAAAAATTCTTCAGTGCTGGGATAACCGGCGAATGCAAACCTAACATAATTCCTGCAAAATCGAAATGTTGTATACGTTGCAGTGTTTGTAGGACGAAAAAAATCAAATAGTAATCAATAATATTTGGCTCAAAATGGTAAGAATACAGCCAGCACAGCTAATCCCGTATCGCTATCTCATATCAGGCCCGTAAATTTTTTGGGAGGAGAAAACGCCTGGACTTCGACCATTGTCACACGCAGTCTAATTCTAAAATCACGGAGTTATGTTATGTTTTATGTTTAATATTTCGCATGTTTTTGACATGCCACTAAGTTTTCATGCAAAATTGGTTATAAGGCGATGCTATAATCTCCGGAACTTCCGTGACGTTATAAACCAATCCTTTAACAATTTTCTTTTAGATAACCTGGTGAGCTAAGCTCTTTCGGTTATGAATTGTTAGCCATTTCCAACATTGTATGTTTTTTTCAAAGTCCCTCAACTAATCTTAATAGGGTTTTATGAAAAATACGGACCTGTATATATATTTCTTTTAAGCACGTAGTTGGCTTGAGCATATATTATATTCATTTCACTAAAACACTTATCTTACCTATGCTTTATAGTATATATTAATTTTGACACTTTTTTTTATATTTATTTTAAATATATTTATCCTTATTGTTTTTTTATCATACCTATACATCTTCCACCTGATGCTTGCAAAGTTATGTTTTCCCTGTCACCAACCTCAGCTTCAGCAAAACTCGTCTGTTTAATGCTTGAAGTCAGCTCAAAAATAGTTTAAATCTAAAAACTTCGTCACTTATTGACCACTATTCAATTAAATTTCAACCTATCTCGTGTCAATTTTTACCAATGTTGGAACATAGTTCTAGATAGCGTGTAAAATTCTGCTAATAATTTATGTTCCCATTACAACTCAATCCATTGTAGTATTTCGGTGGTGGGATCAAAGCTTTTCAACTTTTAAAAACTGGCTTCTCAGCTTAATGCCAGTAAGCTGTTTGTCTAAAATGGTGCAGGTGCTTAATTTATCAATTGTGACAAATCAAGAAACTTTTCATCTATGCCATACGTTGACGTTATCACAAAGCAACTTAAAACATAATTTTTAGTGTTTTTTATTTTAAATTTAAAAAGTACCGAAAGACACTTTAAAAAACAAGATGTAGAAGACATTTCGCAGTTCAGATGACTTAAAAGTTTATTATCGCAGAGCTTCAACAAGGATACCCGGGGTTCTTCTCTACTGCCTACAAAATTACCCCCCTATAAAGGTACCAACAAGGTACGTAGCAATTTATCTAAAAATATCGAGCACATATCAGGTACACCCTCTTGAGCAAAATGAGCGGGAAGCCGAATAAGCGTAAACAACAAAGAGTACCGTCACGCTGACCCAGCGGTTATGCAAATTCCACAATATCATGCATACACCAGGTGACTTTTGAAGGCGAAGTGTGAAGAGTCACCTAGCGCACGCATGATATCGTGGAATTTGCATATTCCCACAAGTGTTCGTTGTTTTCCTCAAATGAAGCAGCCTTCGCCAATATTACTTAACGCTTTTTTTTCTGTTCAACTGAATCATTTGTTCGTGACTTGACCGAAAATGTTTCATTTGCTGTCATAATTCTATATTTGTTGATTTAAAACAACAAAAGACAATATTAACTTCAGGATGAGAAAAATCAACTGATTGTAACAAACGTTTGGTTGCGATTTGTAAGTACTTCAGTATTCTGTAGTGCTTAAAGATTGCTTCTTTCAGTTTTACTTACGGCTTACCGCCAGTGGTGGAATCAAGAATTTCCGGCGGGACAGAACACCTTTTATACTTCAAAAATTTTCAGCTTTTAAGCATAGGGACGTTAACAAGTGTTTGAATGTGTTGAAATGCACTCTCTTTTGGAACGACCAATTATTATATTAGTTTCTTGGCCAATGCAAAGAACAGGGGCGGAGCAGTATTATAAGTATATTCGTAAGCCTAAGCCTAAGCCTCAGCGTAAGAATGAGTTTGTTCCTAAGCCTAAGACTAAGCATAAGCTAAGCCAAAAAATTAGCCTAAAGCTTAAGGTTACTTTTTTCTAGTCCCGCAGAAAAACGTTCCGCCCCTGATCTTTACATGGGCCATTTTTTCAACCACCTATATGTGTTCAGTGCTGTAGCAGACTAGGGTGGTCC
This sequence comes from Enoplolaimus lenunculus, assembly GCA_030248215.1. Classification (NCBI taxonomy): domain Eukaryota; kingdom Metazoa; phylum Nematoda; class Enoplea; order Enoplida; family Thoracostomopsidae; genus Enoplolaimus; species Enoplolaimus lenunculus. The sequence goes on from JASANG010001869.1 coordinate 125,772, forward strand.
CGCAAAATTTCGGTGTGGGGCCCTGTGCAATGATCAAAATATTTTTTCAATTTTTTTATTTAAAATGTTAGGGTCGCGGCCACCAAAATGAAGGTATGGACATAACTGCTCCGGCACTGCCATGGTTAGAAATCTTTTTAGCGGCCTTGCCCGGTCAGAAACCAAACTCAACTGTTTTGGCTTGACTATCTGTTTCTGCATACTTTTGACAGCTAAGCAGCATCATCAGTGTTGTTCATTTGAACAGTTTATAATTCCAGTTTCGTAATTTAAGTGAATATCAATTTCGAAAAATCTTAATAGTTTCGCGAAACCGTTGGCGCAGCTAACTCACTCCCATACATAGGTAAAATAAATGATTAACTGAAGTAATGAAAGACTCATAAATTAAACACCACATATCGCACCCTTTTGTCTGAAAAACATGTAACCGACTTCACGTCATTATTAGCTACATTCTGAGTATTCAATCACTGCAAATACTGAATATAACGCGCATTGTTTCTTAACAGTATTTTAGGTTACTCTTCAAGCCGGCGTTAGTCTAAAATGGTTCGATTTTGAATGTTTTTATTGATTTTAGTTTCTTATGACCTGGTCTTATTATACCAGAAACCATACCCAAATATAAACAAATTAAATTTTTTAAACAGCATTCAACCAAGCGCCGTAAACTGCGTTAAAGAATCCACAAATTGCTGAACTCTTTAGCAGAAAATTTTGGGTTTAAACAAAAACCTTACAATCGCACAAAGTAGTTTTTTTGTAAAAATTCAAATTCAACAGTGGATTGATCAGCTGGGTTTATTGAAGCCTAAATAAAAACATTTCAAAATGGAATCATTTTTAACCCATCGCTGGCGGGGGAGGGGAGGGAATAATCGAAAAAACCCTTATTGCCACCTATACTGCTAGATTGATACCACACGTGTTTGCAAAATTAAACAATATGCTGTTCGTAGTAGTATAATTTGCAATTTTCATTAACAGTGCCTTCAGTAACGAGCAGTTATTCGTGATCTCTATTCAAGGAGTAATTGATGGTGGTTTACCTTGAATTTCTCGGCAAACTAAAACAGGTGGGCTGACTTATAGATTTGTAAAGTGTGTGATATACTGCACAAGTAGCACATCAGCGCACCTGAAATTAATGTGCTACTAAAGTAACGATTTAGGCACCTCCATCACCATAGCAAACTTTCCAGGTGACGCAGGGGTTGTTGTGAGCGATTGATAGTCAAGGTTTTTACTGGTTAAAACTTTGTATTATTTTTTTAGTTTTTGCATGAAACCGTTGTATTGTCTGTATATGCAGCTATTACTAGTAATGGGTCATCCACGTTATACTGTATGCGCCAATATAAAAATTGCACCCACGTGCGAGTTCCTAAATTCCGAATTGAAGTGTTTATAAAGTATATATCCCAAAGTCGCCCCTTTGAAGAGTGTATACTTTGCACATTATCCCACATACAGATGGCACTTTGTCAAAGCCTCTCAGAATAGAATCCGCTTATAGCATAATAAGAAGTTTGTCCAAAGGGACTCTCATTGTCAGACGACACTGTGCCCAAACAGTGCCCGCATTGTCCCTACTCCTTATGAAGGGACTACCGCATAACAGACTGACTATGTATGCCCGCTGCAAAGACCAAATATCCCAAAAACAGTATTGTTTTGCACCGCCCTTGCAAACAAGTGGGTGGAGTATTTTTTTACTGTAGCGTAGACAGTATAACGTGGATGACCCATAAACTTCGTCATTATTCAAATATATTTTGTTTCCAAACTAGTACACTAAACGCACTAGCACCTGTTGTACAATTTTATTTTGCCAACGGTTAAGGTTTTGATCAGAGGCGAAATCTTCTCAGAAAAGTGCGGCCGGGCGCCGGGCCTGGTCGGATGTGGCTCTCAGTTACTGTTTTTTCCATTATATAAATTGTTGCAACCGTTGTGGTCTAAGCAAACTATTATCAAAAATATGTATACGTTATAAAGCTAAAACCACTACGACACCCATTACAAATGCCCTTCAATGTTCCTGCTAGAAATGCGATCTTGTAATAAATTTTAATGAAAACCATAAACAGCGGGTGAGCGGTGTCCACATTCAACGAATGCAGAGGAGTGTGTCCTCGAAAAACTTTGTAAGGGTGAATACTTACCTAGAGAGGGCGCCCTTTAACGTTTCAGTACGTGGGTGCGGCATGATAATAGATTTGGAGACAACCTGTGTGTGCGTTTTCCAGGGGACATTTGTTTGGCAAATTTTGTAAGGGGAAATGTTATACGCAATGATGAGTATATACATACAATTTTTTATACTGAGATTAAATGCAAAAATAGGGTTGTCGTACCGCTCGCTCGCCAGATTTTTTGTATTTCTACATTTCCCGATTCACGCCCGTAGCTGAAGCTATACAGCCACTTCTGCCAATACTAACGAATCAATTGACTGATGCAGTTAAATCGTTGCATTAGCTTTACCGGACATCTTAGTGTTCATTCTTCTAATTGTATCTCGTTTCAGGAATGGAAGGATTCTCAATTATCGTGGGAACCATCCCGATATGGCGGAATAAAAGAAATTCGTGTGCCGGCAGACAGAGTTTGGAGGCCAGATATATTATTGTATAATAGGTAAGTGAGTTAATATATCGCTTTGGTACTTATTTTCTTTAAGATTTTATAAATGTGAAAGCGAAACAGCTATTAATTATACAAAGAACCAAAAACAAGTAATATAGAATTAACACAAAGTATAGTAGTTGTTGCGCGTATTTGGTTTGCAATTAATTGCTTATAGTATATTCCATGCGAAAAAACGTTATTGACAGTGACTGAAAATTTTTCTATTAGCAATTTAAATAACCTTGAATGCAAAATAGAAACGTCAAGCAAAAGCAAAACTAAGAAAAGGAAATGAATTAAAAGATAAATAATAAATGAGGATTTCGCCTCAAATGTTAATTTTGTCTCGGTTTCGCTCAGCTCGGCTCCATCAGTAATTACCTTTAAAGTTTTTAATTTAGTTGAACCTATTTGTGATAAAATACAAAATTTAAATCATTTGCAATGTAAACCACCCCCTTCTGGCGGTGTACATGAGAGCGTAGTTAGCATTTTGGAAAGGGGGTTATGTTTTATAGAAATTTTGAAGTTGGGTATTGTGTTGCAAATTGAAACCGCGTTTAATATTTCGTGTACAGTTTTAAAATGGTTGGGGTTGACATCTGTAACGTTGTCTTGGCTATGTCCTTGATGGCGTGTACTTTTCGTCGCATTTTTCAGCGCAGACGAAGCGTTCGACTCTACTTTTCACACAAATGTTGTCGTTGGCTATAAAGGAACGTTGAATTGGATCCCACCGGGTACGCTTTTAATTGTGTTCGGGTTCTTTGGTAAATTTTTCATGGAATTTTAGCAGAAACCAGTATCAGATCTAACAGAACGTAAAGCAACTCAACGTGTCCACAAGAAGGTCGAAACAGAGGCGCTTAAGATACGAAAACAAACTGCAACAAATCTAAAACAAAAATTGTCTAAACATTGATATCAGATACATTTTAAGCGAGTTTTTTTGTAATTGTATGAAACACAAAAAATTACTCTTTACTGGTTCAGTTATTTTTCATGGAATAATCTAATATTTAGCTTGTTTTAGGTTATAAAACTTTAAAAATATTGTTTTTAGGTATTATCAAAAGTACATGCAAAATTGACATAACATGGTTTCCGTTTGACGATCAGCGGTGTCATTTGAAGTTTGGAAGTTGGACCTATAGCACCAAAGGAATCGATTTAAGACGTGGAGATGTCGAACTTGCAACGTACACTCAAAACGGAGAATGGAAATTGATGGGTAAGGAGTATACCTGAATTCAGTTTCTTGCCACTGCATTTCCGCAATCAAGGACGTCAGCTTCCAGGTGGCCTGCCAAACATTAAAATTTTAGCTCTAAACTTGCACATTGTACCGAATCACGCTATTCTCAAAAAAATTTTCATAAACCAATTTGAGTTTCGAATTTTAAAAAATCCTTCATCCGGATGCGATAATAAGGGGACCTTACCATATTATCACAAATAGATTCTGCGGGAAAAATTGCTTTTATAAAAGTTTTCTGAGGAAAAAAATTGTAAGGTAGGGATCTTACCATTTTAACACAAAACCATTTCTAACGGAGGGACTGGATCCGCTAGTGGATCAACGCTGTTTTGAGATTTTTACATAGTATAGTTTTTAGTTAATTTTTCAATCTTTAATAAAAGACGTTTTTTCTTCGAAACCTTTCCTTTGAAATTTTTGCGGAACGTAAATGTGTCTTTTTAAAATTCTGCTTACGCCCATGATGTCGATTGAATTTAAGGTAAAAAATCAAATCTCAATTTTAATTTAATAGGCGTTCCCGGTGAACGAAACGTATTTTTGTACGATTGCTGCCCGGATCCGTATGTCGATGTAACGTTCACCCTTTGGGTTCGAAGGCGGACGCTCTACTACGGATTCAATTTAATCATTCCGTGCGTTCTGATTTCGTCAATGACATTGTTAAGCTTTACGCTGCCACCAGATTCGGGTGAAAAGTTAACTTTAGGTGAGTTTGATGTCGCACTATGAAATTACCGCTATTTGGGTCGCCGTCCGTCACTATGCGGCGCCGTCCGTCACTGTGCGGCGCCGTCCGTCACTGTGCGACGCCGTTCGTCACTGTGCGGCGCCGTTTGTCACTGCGGCGCCGTTCGTCAATGTGCGGCGCCGTTCGTCACCGTGCGGTATCATACGCAAATAACTCACGTACGACAACGTATGGTGACGGACGGCACCGTACGGGAGACGCACGGCACGAACGGTGCCGGTCGTCAAGTATATCGCAACCCTTTGGTAACCGCAAATAAAATTTTTCTGTAAAGGCACCATCCTTCCAAGAGACTTTACTATCGGCCGTTTGTGAAATAAGGCTTGGCTTGTTGTGGGATTGCATCCAAAGCACCTTCTAAATAACACGTGTTCAGACGACGTGCCCGCAATCCTTCCAATAACACAGAGAGCAGCTGAAAGATGTTTTGAAAAAAGGTCACTCTTAACCTGCGCCAAGACAGCCCTGTTCTTACAAGACCACTTTATTTTACATGCCAAAACATTATTGTTTTGAGTTGAATTTTTACATTTTCAGGCGTTACAATATTTATGTCGTTGTGCGTTTTCCTTCTTATGGTCGCTGAAGCAATGCCTCCAACATCTGATGCTGTTCCGCTTATCGGTTAGTTCAGAATCTCTTCAGGGCGTCTACAGTATGCGCAAGTACAATGGTTTTAGTTTTTATAAAGTTCCACATGTGGGACTTCGGCCTGTTGCGAAAATAAATTTCAAACTTCTGTTGTTTGCAATTTCCATACGCGAACTTTGGCTCAACGGAAATGTATACTAAATAAGCCAAACATGTGGAACTTCGTCATACCATATATGCTGTATTTAAAAATGGCATTTTTCTGGATATTATATTATTATATGTGAAACCTGGCTTCAAAATTTGATACCAGTTAATTTTGATTAATACATATCATCATTGCACTAAAACTTATATTTTGTGTGCATTATTCCAAGAATTGTCTTTTTGGAACTCTGGCAGTGAACTTGAAATTGGATTCGTCAGGGAGAGTGTTAAGAATGTCGGCTACGCGGGGGCGGATACAGAAATTTCTAGCGAAGGGCCGCGAGACGCCCAACGAGTTCTGTTCACTATACAATACGAACCACTAATCAGAAATTTCTGGATCCGCTACTGATCACAGCTTCGTTTGTGGATATGCTTATGTGAAAAATAACTTTTTCAAGGGCGTAGCCAGTTGTGGTTACCGACCAAACCCTCTTTATGCATTTGTCATTTTTGTTCAGGGTGTTTGAGAATCTTTTAGTAGTTAACATAAGAAACCCCTCCGAATTTTATAGAACGTTAAAACCCTTTTAACAAAGTCCTGGTTCCGTCGTTGACTAACTTTATTCATTTTTAGGCACTTACTTTTGTTGCATTATGATCGTCGTATCGTTTTCGGTTGTGTTCACTGTTGTCGTTCAAAACTTTCATCATCGAACGGTCGAAACACATCAAATGACGCCGTTTGTAAGTTTGCACGCACAACTTGCCGAATCGATTTTATACGCCGCTGGATCTGAGTTGCCACCCCTAGAAACATTTTAACTCGTTTATATTTCTTGCGAGATCAACGGCATGCCCCTTATAAAATTGTTTTGCCTCTTCTAAAATTGTTTTGCCCCTTCTAAAATTGTTTTGCCCCTTCTAGCATGTTCCGCTTGTTGCCGGCCAGGAATGACGGCAGGCGTATTTCTCCTCGCCAGTGCCTGAACACTCAGGGTTGACTTTCCCGAAATTCCGGTGTGGGGACCAACGTAGTGGCCAATGTAGGCTTTTTGCGTGGAGCCTCGCCAGTGCCTGAACACTCAGGGTTGACTTTCCCGAAATTCCGGTGTGGGGACCAACGTAGTGGCCAATGTAGGCTTTTTGCGTGGAGCCTCGCCAGTGCCTGAACACTCAGGGTTGACTTTCCCGAAATTCCGGTGTGGGGACCAACGTAGTGGCCAATGTAGGCTTTTTGCGTGGAGTATACAAGAATGCCGGAGCCACCTAACTTACGAATTTAACTGTGAGGACACGCTCCGGAAACAAAAATTTTGCAAGTGTGCTGCCCTACTGAATCGTTATTAGCGATTTACAAAATTTTCAATTGGTGGTATTGGTGTTGCAGTCCGAATTGTCCCCAGTCCAAATCTTTACCGTGGTTGAAGAAGTGGCGGAAACAGGGTCCAATTCAATTCCTATGGAATTGGCCTGAAATTGGTCCACATCGTTTTTATGGTTGCCCGATTTAAAATCCAAATTTGAGGGCTGAAGCTACACGGAACTCCCGTTAATGCGTTTTATGCCCAGTAATTTCATTTCTTCGGGTTCAGGTCAAAATAAAGCCGTGGCTTCAGTTCCCGTTCCTTCAAGGACTCGTGACGAGCAACTCAAAATTGAAACGTTTGAATAAAGAAATGTATTTTCACCCAATTAGGGACCGGTTAGGTCATAACGCGATATTTTTTAAAATTGCAAATTTCAAATTCTAGATTCGTGGTCTATTTCTCAATTGGCTTCCATGGCTGCTCATGATGAAACGCCCAGGACATGTGTTTGTTCGCCATAGGCCACGTTCATCTTCTGATACAAACATTTCAAATTCACTTAAAACACCGGCAATTGCTTCAGATTTAACTGGAGCTGCAAACATAATTGAATATTCAGCTGCAACTGAAAAAGCATCAAAATCGCTTCTTGCTAATATTCTTGACAGTGATATTAACGCAAACAGCCACGAACAACAACAACAGCAGCAGCAGCAGCAACAACAAAAACAGAAGCAACAACAACAAGAAGAAGAGCAAAAACAACAGCAACGCGCAATCAACAACATTCAACATAGTTCGAAAAAAGTTTTTTCAAAGTTTTCAAACAAACCATCAACATTTGCAAACAGTACAGGAACCAATTCAAAACAACAGCAGCAGCAGCAAAATTTGCGTCGAAATGCCACTTTGATCAGAGGAGCTTCACTTGGACCAGAAGATTTTTCAATTGCAGCTACTGCGCCAATGCAACCACGACGACAAAATTCAACTCAAATAAACGGGATTGAAACTGCAACAACAACAACAACTACAGACTGCAATCAGGGATGGTATTGCAACGAAAAACAACAACATAACAAATTAAATACAGATGATACATTGCGCGCAAGATATATTGACGACGAAAAATTATGCAATGATATTTCTGGATATAGCGATTCATACAACGAACAACAACAACAGCAACAACAACATTTTTCGCCAATATCCCGAATGTATCCTGCGCTAATGGCAAACAGTGGAACACAGCTGAATCAATCCAAAATCCATCCAATTTTAGCCGAAAATGATCCCCCGCCCCCGAGTTATGGTTCTACAGGGACGTACACGTACTATCGCCGATTTGACCCTAAGAGTGGTTCAACGTTTCTTCCAGTCCATGCCGCCAGGCCGTTGACAGGCAGCTCTCATGGTGCAAACGCTAATCCTGCAGCAGCGGCTTCATTTAAAAGTCCACGACCAGAATTATGGCAAATTTTACAAGAAATCTGCTATATTACGCGTCGAATGCGCGCAGAAGACGCCGAAAAAGAAGTTGAATCTGACTGGAAATTTGCTGCGATGGTCGTTGATCGGTTGTGTTTAATTGTATTTTCTAGTTTTTTAATTATTGCAACTTGTGCAATTTTATTCGCAGCACCGCATTTAATTGCGTAATAATGTGTGTAGGTGCTGAAATAATTGAAGTGCAGAAAATGCAATGCGGTGAATGATCTATATATACACTTGCAGCATTCAGCGTGACATTATTAGTAGCTAAACGGCAAAATTATGTTATTGCTAAATGGAACAGACCCAAAATAGTCTCGTTGGTCACACAATTCTAAAATCGTTTAAATGGAACGTGAAGAAATACGAATAACAGATCTTTTACAGCCAGATCCAAAGAAACAGGGGCCCACAAGCATCTGTAACAAATCCAGTCAGGTGAAGATTGTCTGAATAATCACAATAACTTTCCAGCTAAATTTCAATTCCCAATCCTTCTCATGAAGTTTTTGTCTTCGAAAACTTCAGTGTATGTGTCAAAATTTTACGTTTAATGCTAAAATTTTAAGTTTTCAAAATGCGGTTGATTTCGTCTCAAAGTTTGTAAAATGTGGATATTTACTGAAAATTTGAATTTTTTCCGAAAATTTGGCGAATTTTCACTGCAAAAATTTTTATTTCCTCGAAAAGTTAAATTTTAGAAAGGTAACAATTTCATATGCACTTGCATCTGAGTCAATTTTGTATTGCTCAGTTATTGTCATGTATTAAGGTGTAAGCACAAAACGGCCGAACACACTGTTCCAGATCTGCTCTTTCGCACTTCTACATTAATTGTAAAACTGACAATTAAATTGTTTGAAATAAACATAAATGTTTTTGCTGCGATTGGCGATATTCTAGTACTAAACCATCCTTCTGTATTAAATGTTGCTGGTTTAAGAAACCTTGTAAATATGCTAGCAAATAAAAAAATCATTTGTAACGTAGTACTGTATTGACCCGAATAAGAGGGGGGACGGATATTTATTTCGCCTCTCCAGACGGTACCCCCCTTGTTATTCGGTTACGGACCGTTATTTATTTTTAACCCGCCCTCTGCCGTCCTTCTTTACAGATATATATCCGGTACTGCAATTATCCGTTGAATTAAACGTGTATTTGTCTTGCATCAAAAGCTTGAGAGTTACTTACAAAACATAAGTACGCGTTAAAGTTTTGAACACAACTTTATTCGTTCCTGGAGTCGTTTATGTGCCACATTTAGGGATAATTGAAATTTATGGACTCTAATTAGAATCTAGGGACTCTGTCCGCTTACGGACTCTTATTAGGGATACGGACTCCTATTGATCGGGACTCAAAATGGGGACCCCCTCTTATTACCCCCTCTTATTCGGGTCAATACAGTAGGTAAAGCGACCATCAGGAGTTCGGAAACGCTTTATCCTGTACTTGCTGCATCGAGCAAACGAACCTCAGGCGCAATTAGGATGCAACGAAAAATCCGGCTTCGATATGAAATCCGGCGAAAACACTGGATGACAGATGTCAGTGGTTAAAGAAATGTTGCGGTTTCCCCTCGAAAATACCTGTGCTGCAAAATTTCTAACGCATTCTCTGTAGTGATTCCGGTACGTATCTACGCATACTTAATATCAAGAGTGGATGATCACTCTTTATAACAAGAGTATGCAACTGGGTACATTCTATGTAGAAATGAATGTCCCAGCACGCGTTGCGTTTTTGGCCTACCACCACTTGTTTAGGGGGTCTGTATGCAGTTTTATATCGTAGTAAAATTATTGTGTTAATATAGTCATACACGCAAGTGTGATTAAACAACATAGTTGACCCCCTTTAAATGAGGGTAGGGTAGGTTTACTGAAGCATACTTTATTGTTAATCTCTTGCTTACCCCCCTGATTGAGGGGGGTCGAACAAAAATGCAGCGCGTGTTGGTACATTTAGTACTATGAATAGCCCAAACAGTTGCACACTCTTCTGCAAGGTGGACATCATCTACTCTTGAAAAAATTACTGAAAAAATCGTTTTTTCAGTTTTTTTTCATTTTAACCGAAGGGGAATAGAAAAATTTAGCCTTCCTTAACCCTTTCTCACATGAATATTTTCTATTTCCCCTGAGACCTACTTTTATGCTAGGATTCGAACTCCAGTGACTGGAGTGGGAGGCGTATACCATCACCACTCAGCTATAGGAGCTTGACGCTCGAGTCCGAGGGGGCTCTCACGTCTAGTGGTGATTTAGTACTATGTATACGTGTTGCAATTGTTAAACACGGTGCGATATTTACTATTTAACGTATATACACTGCGCAGAACTGAATATGAAATAAAATAATGTTATTTAGATTTCATGCAACTAATTCGAATGCAATGCACTAATAGCGACCGCGTTCGATTCACCGCTATGTCGACCACAACTCATTATATGCCCGAAAAGAGAGAAAATTACCGCATGTTATAAACACATAAATGGATTTCTGAATTAAATATTTGTCATTTGATTTAACGCAGATTATACATCTGTTGTATAGTGGGAATTTCTGTTCTGCTGGTTAAAAGTGTGACCATACCTTGCATATCCCTACCACGTCAATGGCCCATGTTACGCTGAGGGCCGTCCCGCTGTCCCGGGACAGTGGGACAGTGGGACAGCGGGACAGTAGGACAGCGGGACTGTCCTACTAACCCATTGTCCCGCTGTCCTTCCGTACGCTTGTCTCATCTCCCGCTGCGCGCTGCCCCTCTGTCCTACTGTCCCACTGTCCTGCTGTCCCGCTGTGCTACTGT